>JAOWCC010000577.1:17438157-17647551 GCA_030867875.1 Actinernus sp. WN-2022
CAAAGCGATGACCAATAGCAAATGTCCTCTTCTGTGTGCAATGATTTTGATATGACTTAATAATTCTTGTCCTAAGTAAACTTTAAGAGCCATGCTCCTGTGAATTTTTTTTTTATCAGGGCATCAGGGCTAGTGTGCCCATATTAAAAGTTATACTTTAATATTGATACCTATAAAAGTGTACAGCTGCATCACTTTGCATGGCAAATGATTGTTTATGATTCAAGCTCATAGCGAGACCAGTGAAAATTCCATTCAAACAAATCTGTTTGAGAGACGAAAAATTATGTAAATTTCTCCTGCTTTTAATAGTGGATAAATCAAAGGATACATATGTGTACCTCTCACAAAAGAGTTGCTGCAACAAAAACAGTGATAGAAGGAAACCATTTGCAGTTGATGGCATCCCTGTATATTTGTGCAGTCCCTGGCCTCTGCCTTGCCTCTCCTCCACCATGTAGGATATTTTTTTCTGTGTTGCTGGTTGTGCATGAATATTGTTTTTGATAATTTTCCCTCGTATGGATGTTTTTTTGGGAATTCCCCCCCCCCCCCCCCCCCCCCCCCATAACTTTTCTAATGGTCCGTCCCTAATGCTGAAGGATACACGAGCCACTTCCTGGATCGAAATTCTTGGAAGAATATTCATTGATCTGGTAGGGTTACATAAATGATTATGCTGGGCCTTTTTACCGCTAACATCTGACGTTAAATTAGAGAGTTTGACAGGACTGGACGTCTGACGTTAGCAGGTTAACTGTTATATGCAACCGACTCCTGGTCACAACTAAAACGGCAAATGAATACCTAGCTCTCAATAGTAACGTCATCAGTATAATAAATAACTCATCAAGCACACATATTTATCGAAGTTCTTATTACATGTGTGCAGCCGTGTTTATTTAAGTGTGTGCAACGGTGTTTATCTAAGTGTGTGCAACGGTGTTTATCTAAGTGTGTGCAACGGTGTTTATCTAAGTGTGTGCAACCGGTTTATCTAAGTGTGTGCAACCGGGTTTATCTAAGTGTGTGCAACGGCGTTTATCTAAGTGGGTGCAACGGCGTTTATCTAAGTGGGTGCAATGGCGTTTATCTAAGTGTGTGCAACGGCGTTTATCTAAGTGTGTGCAACGGCGTTTATCTAAGTGGGTGCAACGGCGTTTATCTAAGTGTGTGCAACGGCGTTTATCTAAGTGTGTGTAACCCTGCTAACGTCAGGACGTCCCAGTCCTGTCAAACTCTCTAATTTAACGTCAGATGTTAGCGGTAAAATAATCATTTATGTAACCCTACCAGATCAATGAATATTCTTCCAAGAATTTCGATCCCCGGAAGTGGCCTCGTGTATCCTTCAGCATTACCGGCTTATGATACCGTTCGATTGACGCGAGAATGATCACCACAAATCGCTTAAACTGGGATTTTTTAGCCACTGGAATACTTATTGTATATATACATACATACACTGAAACAAAACAAAACTCTGCAAAAGACTTATACATATCATATATAGATACCTTTATATTCCTATCAAACTTTCTTGACAGTTGTTGCTTTGATAGACACAAAGAAACACAGGAAACATAATGGGTTTTGTTTTCCTTTATCTTTTGGCGGTAACGAAGTAGCAAGTTTAACCGTGAAATTCTATCATTTTAGCCTGCAAGGCTTTGATCACACAGTTCCTATAGCAAAAGCAGTTGCCGCTCATTCGCCTTTCTTTATTTAAAAATAAAATTCGGTGGTGCATGCTCACCCATGCAGACGATATCTAGACTCGCCAAAGATATACATCCCGGTAAAAGGGTGTTCTATGACCGATGAAGACAGAGAAAAGGAAAGACTTGATTCCTTTGTCTCTCCTGGTGTTATTGGTGCCATGCGCGACTTCTCTTTAGGGCTGTTCATTAGGCCAGATAAAAAAAAATGCTTGTTTAGCGTCCCCGCCCGACCTGAGAAATGTCCCCGACCTCTATTTTTTTATTTTTTTTATTTTTCATAAAAAAAATTAGAAAGTGTAAATGCGCCCGCGAACACCAATTCTTGTACCCAGACCCCTACATGTACCACTTAAAATATGCGCCGGCGCATTAAATATTTTAACATCGACGCCATTTTGTTTCTACAACACGAGGTCATGAACACGAGGTGAGTGAATAATGTCTAGTCAAGACAAAATAAGCTTCACATAGAAAAAAACAAAAACAAAAATTCCCTCCCTACCTGGAAAAATTGAAACGGTGGCCTTATGAAACGTTATTTTAGTCCCATCACTATAAAAGGATTCAGGCAGGCAGCCTTATTTTATCATTCTATATTATCCATCAGGTCAAACACAAAATAGTTCTCGCATTACAGATTTGAAATCGCAGCTCTTATTACATATCTCTCTCTCGTGTTTATCTAAGTGTGTGCAACGGCGTTTATCTAAGTGTGTGCAACGGCGTTTATCTAAGTGTGTGCAACGGCGTTTATCTAAGTGTGTGCAACGGTGTTTATCGTTTTGTCCCTATGGGCCACCATAACTACGTACTGAGTGAGTGATCATCTTCGTTTGGTGTGACATGAAAGATGACCAGTTGCGTGACACGAAGGCCAAGGTTTCACATGACGTCACGGCGGCCATGTCGGTGTACCTTTAACTGAATATATTCTTCGTTAGCTTCTTTTGTTAGGTACACCAACATGGCCGCCATGCCCTTTGTCATTTGAATCTCTGGGGATTGAGTGAAAACCATCTAATGGAAAGCTCTAATCTTGTTATGTTGAATTTATACCAGTTCAAAATACTGGGTTTATTTTCATTAAATTGGTCAAACTTCTGTGTCATTTAGAATATCACCGACTATTCCGCCACCGAGACTTTCAGTGAAACTTGCGGGCAATAATCCACAATCCATAACAGTCTAAACTGAACCGACTCTCGATAACAATTATACCCGGATATCGCGTATCGTACTAGTTCTGTAACAGTTCCATAACCAGCGAATCGAACTCTCACCTTCTTCCATCAGCGCTGAGAAGTTCTCCCTTGCCATGCCTCATGCTGCTTTTCCATTGGCCAGTGTATGTATCGCCATTTTCGTACATGTAGGACCCTTCTCCGTGTCTCGGTCGTGTTTTCTCGTGTAGAACAGCTTCCATGTCATCATCGACAACGTCACAACAATTTGCGCATTCACAGAATTCATAGCCTGCGTAGCTCGGCTCAAAAAGGCCTCTTTCGCTTCCGAATCCTTTTCCGGCCCATCCGAGCCCTTTTCCGGGCCCTATTCCGTGCCTCTTTCCCTTCCGAATCCTTTTCCGGCCCATCCGAGCCCTTTTCCGGGTCCTTTTTCCGGGGCCTTTTCCGTGCCTCCTCTCCCCAGTCCTCTTTCCCTTCCGAATCCTTTTCCGGCCCATCCGAGCCCTTTTCCGGGCCCTTTTCCGGGCCCCTTTCCGTGCCTTTTTGAGCCGAGCTAGGCAGGCTGCAGAATTCACCACAACAGTTACGAATGGCTGAAGGGCATCTACACAGCGCTGGACACTCCAGGAACTTCATGCAGTAACACAAACAACCTTTAGCACAGAACGCTCCCATGTTTAGTCAGTTTTACTCAATTATATTATGGAGCTCGATGGTAGCTCAGCTTGTCTGTGAAGTCACGCCAATTTCATGGCTTTCGTATTGACTTACTAAATAACGTTAAGTCGACAAGGTTTTTTTTAGTGAAAGAAATATATCGGAAGTGATAAATAGAGTTTGACAAGTTCACAAGGTTAACAGTATTGTTATTACAAGGATTATCATATTTAGCCACATCATTTTTCCTGAACCGCCGAAAGAATCTCATATACATGGACTGAAAAAAAAAACACTCGCCTTAAATCGCTTTTGAATTTTTATTGCCTGAACTGTAACAATTATTTATTCTTCCTAAATTCTACTTTAAGAACTTACGAAAATCACGTAACTGATCATTTTTTAGCTACCGTAAAATCCCGGTTATAAGCCCCCTCTATGCCAACGGACATATCCTCCCAGTTTTAAGCCCTCCGGTCATAAGATGACGTGTGGAGGGCGATGGCGACGAGGAGTATGATGCCAATTTAAAATGACTGCATTTCTATGAAGGCATCTTAAAAGTGAAAATGAACACTTGATAGAGAAGCTATACAATAAAAATAATGTACTTTCTTATCTGTCGCATTTAAAAATCTCAATGCGCTTACGTAATATATATAATAATATATATTACATCTTGCTGTGGCACTGCTATTGAGAGGCTGTCTGCTTTTACTGAGTTCCATTTAAAACCCCTTGCCCAAGGCTTCCCATCTTTTATCAAAGATACCACTGATCTCCTCAACAAGATCGAGGAAATCAACAAGACCGGGCCTTTCCCACCTAGGACTTTGCTTGTTTCTTGGGACATGGTAGCTATGTTCCCTAACATAGACAACAATCTAGGGCTCACTGCAGTTAAAAAGGCACTTAACTCTAGGGAAATTAATCATCCTTCTACTGAATGCTTGTTAGAAGCTGTTGAATTTTGTCTCGCTCATAATAATTCGCAGTTTAGAGATAGGAATTTCTTGCAAACGCATGGCACTGCTATGGGCCCCAAAAACGCCTGTATATAGTTACGCAGATTTGGCTATGGGGAAATAATCAGCTTGCTAAATTTGGTAGTGACATTAAACCATTCATTCTGGTGGAGGTACAGGGATGACATAGTCGACAACTGGGTGCAAGGTCTCCCAAAGCTTCATGAATTTACAGATGACATTAATTCATTATATCCTACCATTAAATTTGAATTGGTATTTTCCCAGCACAAACTTAATGTGATGGATCTAACTTTGCACCTAGTAGATGGGTTCATTCAGACTGATGTCTATTCCAAACCCACAGACAGTCACCTGTATCTACCACCCACGAGTGCTCACCCGGAGCATTGTAAGCGTGCTATCCCACACAGCGTTGCTCTTAGGCTTAAGCGCAATTAATTGTTCAACGAATGAATCTTTAGAAACAAGAAACGCGGAATATAAACAATATCTAGTAGAGCAAGGGTATGACAACCAAGTAGTTTCGGAGAAGTTTAATGCGGTTGGTTTAATAGATAGGAATACGCTGCTTAAGACAACGTCGTAAGGTGACCCCCCTGGTTGTTGATTTCAACCCCAATTTTCCTGAAATTGGGAAAATTGTCCGGGATAATTTATATGTGCTTCATTCCTCACTTCTCTTGAGGGAAATTTTCCCGGACAAAAACATAATTTCGGCTTTTAGAAGGCCTAAAAATCTTAAAGAGTTACTCGCGCCTTCTAAGTTTAAGGCTGATCGGTCAGCGCCTCTAGATCTAATCAACAACCAAGAGGGGTCATCAAACGGTTGCTTTAAGTGCAACAAGCGGTGTGATCTTTGCCATAATTACTTTGTAGAATCAGACCATTTCACTAGTTTCGCTACTGGTAAGCAGTACCGCATCAAACAACACCTTTCTTGCGCTTCGAAGAATGTTGTGTATTTAGCCTCTTGTAACAAGTGTAAGCTACAGTATGTAGGCTCTTCTTCTAATGAGTTCAAGGTTAGATTTCGCAACCACAAATCGTCAGAAGACGTGTGAAGTGGCCACTCATTACAATAAGGCGCCACACTCGCTTAATGATTTTTCCTTTATTTGTATAGAAGCACTAGTTTGCACAGACCGTATAGCAAGACCAATGATATTTTGATCAATAGGGAGGCATACTGGATTGCACAACTGTTTCCATATCAGCCCCATGGTCTTAACAAAAGGCAGGAGTTTAATTGCGTTTTCCAGTTTACAATTCATTTATCTTGTAATTATAATATAGGCATTGTCCTTATAATTAGTATACCACTGAGTCACCTTTCTTGTAAAACTATTTTGTTATTTTTAAAGCCTTTGGTATTCACACTCTAGTATATAAGAGTACCTTGTAACTTGGCAGGTATTTTTAACCTTTTTAACTGATGAAGGCCGAAGGTCGAAACGTTTTAGTAAATTTTTAATAACAGTCCTGAGTTGCTCTTGTTCACATTTTTCTATTCAATTTTTATTTTCTATTCAATTTTTATAACAATTACTGTGGACAAGAACTTGGAATCAATTTTATTGATCCTCTTGGCTGGACTAGCTGTTGGCCTGAAGACATTTGGACATTATATACATACTTAATAATAAAAAGATGTATATACATACTATTTACTCGTAAAATATACAAAACCTGTCATGGATCTATCAAGAAAAGAAATTTCAAACATCTAAAATCTAAAAAATTCCAAAATTTAAAGATCTCTATCAAAATGTGTACTGCTTAGCAATTGGAGATATTCTTAAAAAAGTAAGTTTTCAAAGAGGACTTGAATAGCGATGAATCAACTGATTTAATGTGTTCAGGTAGAGAGTTCCAGAGTTTAGCCGCAGCAGTATTTATATCTGTTGGAGTACATAACAATGAACGGTGTGAAGAGCACTCGGGCAGATCGATATTCTGTATTATTTCATACTTGACACGGTTTTCTTTGTTCTTAATGAGGCTCTATTTGCCATACATACCCTATTATAAATGCAAGGGATGTATGAGCCGTATTCTGGACACGCTGTAGTTTGTCCATTTCAGAAATCTGAGGTCACGGAATACAATCTTAGGGGCTCCAATTCCTCACTGCAGTTACCTTTACCCAAAACCGAAAGTATGAAAAAGAGTTTCTCGTACAGTTGGGCTAAAATATGGAACTCGCTCCATAATGAAATTAGGGACTCCAACTCATTCCCTTTTTTCAAGACTAAAATTGCCGCTCAAACATACCAGCTATAAAAATATTTAATCATTATTACGTAATATTCAAACATTTTATTTTTATCAGTATATTCATAATATATTTTTATATTTTGTAAATTTTATATTTCTGTCACGCCCCTTGTGTAAATCAGCTGCTGTTGACAGGGCTAGCGTGCTTAAATAAAGTTATACTACTACTACTACTACTACTACTACTTCGAGACACCATATAAGAGACTATTGGAATAATCTAGTCGAGAAATAACTAAGGCGTTGACCAGTTACTTCAAATTGTCTTTTGAAATGTATTTCCGTATACGACTAATGGATCTTATTGCGAGTACAGCTTTCTTGCAGGTGCCATTAATGTGTTTGGAGAAGGTCATATTTTTGTCAATATCACTTCAAGGTTATGTACCTTATCAGACATTTCAACAATGGTGTTGGCAAATGAAAAACTTGTATGTAACTTTGACATAAAAATAGACGGGGGTGCTCGACCTATCTTTTAGGGGTTAAAATCGTTAGCAGTGCTATCTCTTAGGGGTCTTCCAAAGGTCTGCTATCTTTTAGGGGTCTCAGAGACCCAACATTTTGTGGCCGAGAAAAAATAGCGCTGGATCCTCGAGCAGGAGACCCCACAAGTCGAATCGGTATTTACGGCTTCGATATAGAGTTTGATCCATCCGAATATTAAAGACGAGGTTATGGGGCAGAGCTTTGTCTCTTATTTCCTTTAGTTTGCACAAATTTGTCTTTTGGAGTGCTATCTTTTAGGGGTAAAATTTTGTGAGCCACGCCCATATTGCTATCTTTTAGGGGTGAATTTCATTTCTCACGTCGAGCACCCCCGTCTATTTTTATGGGGAGTCCCCCCCCCCCCCCCCGGGGGGTTAACAGCAATGTAGAGTTGTGTCGTCTGCGTAAAACATATAGCTCAAATTAGGACTTATGATTATTTTAATCATTTATGCAGTTGCTACAATTAATAAATGAAGTTTACATGCCGAGGGAAACCTCTTTATATACATTCTTACTACAGAACTTGGAAACCAATTAAGAATATTTCCCATTTTCTCGAGACTGCTGAACACTGTACGAAGCTGGAGATGACATTGACGTTATTTATCTCATTACTTGCCCTGATACAGGCGACAGACCTTACGGTGAGTGAAAGCTCGGAAAACCTATAAAAACGTGGCATGCACGGCGAAAACAAATCAGTATTATTAATTTTTTTTTTTGGGGGGGGGGGGGCTAGTCTCCTTCGCAGCAGTCTCAGGGTCGTCACGCAAACACTAGTCCCACTGACGGCTGCTTCCCTACACCCCGATTGTTTGTGTAAGCCAATCAAGACCGTTATAACGTAACATGATATGAGTTCATTGGAAACGGTTCGCTTATGTCGGCACTTCCAAGTTCATCAGTACAGCGTCAAAACAAACAGTTTCTGGCTGTCTGCTTTCTTGAGAAAAACTAAGGCCAGAATATATACGAACCTATTTGAACCGATTTCATATTTAACCTCTATATTTGATTTCCTAGATTTCCCGCCAGAACGTTCTGGCGCGAGTGGTTTCTGAATACTGATTGGCCATGCGGTTGGAATGGAATGTTTGGCTGGTGTTAGCAAGACTAGCGTTTGCGTGACGACCCTAACAACGGCTGCGGAGGAGACTAGGGGAGGGCTGACCAACGAGGGGATTTTCTCCTAGGGGAAATCCCCCGAAAATAATAATTGATATTTGATTCTCTAAAACGCCATTTCCTACGTTAACGTTCTTGAAACTGAAAATCGGCTTTATCTAAATCCATATCCTAGTTAATGAGCATTACAATCGATTCTATATCTTTAACTATTTAAAAATAGTAAAATATTCATTAATTTGAGTGGTGTCTACGAGTTATTCCGAATATGCTAATGTTGACGTCATAAAGGGACTGATTTACTGTCATTTCTTTCTCTCTCCTTGTGAATGAAAGTTACTTCTGATTTAGACAAAATATTTGGTAAAATTACTGATATAAGCTTCAAATATAACAAATGTTTATAAAATATCATTTATCTCTACCAGCAAGTTTTTGTATAATATTTTTTTCCTTTTTGTCGCCACGCATTAGCATACTCCAGGACCATTATCAGGAGTGCCATCTATTATCCATTCGTGCCAGATCGGGCTATTTTTAGACTAAATAAAGTTGAACAGTAATTTTATACAACAATGTTCTAAGGTCGGCACGCACGAAGGGACAAGTCCCAGGGACAAGTCCCTTGTTGCGTACACACGAAGGGACAAGTCCCCTCGTGTGAACTAGGAAAAATCTTGTCATTTTGTCCCCGGGACTTGTCCCCTCAATTCAAACCAGTTTGATTTGAAGGGACAAGTCTCGGGGACAACATTGTCCCCACGACAATATTTTTCCTAGGTCAGACGAGGGGACAAGTCCCAGGGACTTCGTGTGTAGCAATCTTAAATTTTAGGCAAACAATGATTCCTAATGATTTATGAAAAGAGATCAATTGTCATTGCGTACAATTACAGGGATCAACCTCGCTATTGTGAAAAAAAAGCATTATATCGGCTAAGAGATTGATTCACCTCGACTGAACGTCGCGGGTAGGTTGGGCTGATCGAGGATCGAGTCCTAATCAGTAATGGCCTTGGTAATACAGACGTAGCGTTGTGCATATTCTCATTCAAGTTTGATTTGAGTTATAAAACTATTAATAAACTCAAAATATGTTTTTTATGTTTTGGGTACTTGCCCCCACACCCTCTACCCCACTTCTACCCGCACCCTCTACCCGCAGGCCTCTACCCGTACCTACCCACGACGTTTAGCCAAGGTATTCTAAAAATAACCTGATCTGGGAATGTGCTGACTCACAGACCCAGTATGGGGCATGGGCACGAGGTCCTGGTAATGGGCTCCTACACACTCGAAATATAAACCATTCTAACTCATAGATGCAACACTCAAATCAAGAAACATTTTACTATTGAACTATTTACTCGATGTAGAATCCATTTTGGGCTCATATCACTTTAAAAACCTAAACTGAAACCAAGTGAGGAACTGGTTAGTAATTCAAACCAGACTTGCATTGAATAGTGTAAACAAAGTTGCCGCTGAGTCGAGCAACAGAAGTGAAAGACTTTGACACTGTGATCTCGGTAAAGGAAATGGAAGAGTCTATAAATAATCTTAAGCGCAACAAGTCCCCTGGTAGAGACAATATCCTAAATGAGGTGCTGAAAAGCGAAAAAATGCAACTCAGACCTCAGCAAAATCGCTTTTTAGGCGTATCCTATCATTGGGTGTTTATCAACGTGAGTGGTGCAAGGGCTTTATTGTCCCGATTTACAAAAAAGGTGACAAAAATAATACAGATAATTACAGAGTAATAACCCTGCTGTCGTATTTTGGAAAGCTCTTCACGTTTATACTTAACAACAGACTGTACAATTATTTGCTTGAACGTGGAATTCTGAAGAAAGTACAAGGCGGCTTCCGCAAAAAGCATCCGGCACTTTAGGAATTATTGCCCCCCTCCCGCCGTGCATGCATAGCCTGACCCTTACTTGATTGGGTTCCGTTCTCGATCTCAGCCTCCTTGAGGAACAACCACACAATGACAACATGCAGTGATTACTTCAGAATGCAGCTCGGGACGGTCTCTTCAGCTAATATACTGTTCAGTTTGAACTATATAGGCCTTTTTGACGATGTTGCGCACGCATTGAAAACAAAAGCATGTGGCCCGCCAAAAACCAGAATGTGGCCCGCCAAAACTCAATGTTGCATGACAATCTTTTGTTTTCTTGATTGCATGTATATTGTTCTCAATGCGCGCGCAACATCGTCAAAATGGCCTATTGATGCTACTGTTTGTTACCCAACCCCTACCCCTCACGATTAACATGAGTAACAATATAATATTTCCTTCGTGACGTCATTCATGTGACGTCATTGTCGCCAATCATTTCTTCACTGTTTCGTACGAGTGACTGTTGTTGCCGTTCAGTAGCCTGTCACGTGAATGCTCCTCCTCCTCCTCGCGTGCCTTGGCGATGCGATTCAGGTCTTCGTTTCGGACTTCACTAAAGTAAGGAAGGAAAAGAGTGCAGTTTAAGTCCGTGTTTTCAGTGTAAAGATGTCTCATATGATATGAGACCAAATTGTGAGTAATACAATACCGCTCGAAACCTGTATTCTGTGTGCACCATTATACTGTAGCTCTATTGTTTTTGTACTGCACGTTCTAAAAGTTAGGGTGGTTCGTATTGTTGGGAAAGCCAATGCTGTGGCTCGTTTCGAGCGGTATAGGCCGGCTCCAAATTGTGTATTATTTTCATTAGTATCAGTAAGTTATTACAATGGCATCAGAGCTCATAATATATAAGTCATGGAGGAAGAGACCAAAGTGAAAGGCAGAATCAGATGAAGTCCTGAGAGAGGACGGGTAGAGTGAACAGCTTTGTTATCGAGGGCGGGCGTAAACGATCCATCTGGTGTTTGGCGCAAAAACCGACACTGAAGGGACGTTACTGACTCCCTTTATACTAGCGTCATTATTTCCCGCCATTTTCATCACGTGGGGCTGCTTGTTGTTTGTATAGGTAATCATACTGTTTTGAGTGGAAGTGGGGTTTTCAAAGAGTATCAAAATAGCCCGGCACTTCCGCGATATGCTTTACTTGTCACGCACAAAGGTTTCAATACGAAGCTGCTGCTAAATTAAATTTATTCTTTTCACAGAGAAAACAATAAATTTAATTTAGCACGGAGCCTCGTATTGAAACCTTTGTGCGTGACAAGTAAAGCATATCGCAGAAGTGGGCTATTGCTGGTTTTCACTTGACGTCATAGCCGCCATGTTGGTACCCTTAAACAATAGATTCCTCGTTAGCTTCTGTTGTTGGGGCACCAACATGGCCGCCATGTCCTTTGTCATTTGAATCTCTGGGGATTGAGTGAAAACCAGCAATTGCACGAGCATATATCATATACTCATATTTAGAGTACAGTGCAATTTGGGATTAATTGCACTGCTCTCAGCCAATCAGAATCGATAAATTCTGTTGTGAATATGATTACAACGGGGAATAGGACATTTGCACTACGGCGTCATTAATACTCCGGCTAAGAACGATAGCTCTGAACGGAAAGAATGTAAAAAGGTGTTAATTCTCTATACTTTCTCGTAATTTCATTGGTTCATACTCATAAATTAAATAGAAAACCATGGAAATAATGTTTTCATTCGACAATTTTTGAAGTTAATTTATTTTTCATCAACCTATGGCTAAAAGGTTTAATTTCTCAAATTTGTGATTGAAAGATTTTTGTTCTCTTTCCGATTGGCTGGCTGGTGGCTTCTTTGAGTTTTGACAGTAAAAGTAGTGTAGTTTGGACTGTAGCTTCGCATATAGCATTCACTTAAGGCACTATTCAAGCCCGAGATTCAAGCAAAATCGTATGTGGGGATATGCCCATTACAGCGTAGTCTTGATATGCCCATTACAGCCTAGTCTTGATATGCCCATTACAGCCTAGTCTTGATATGCCCATTACGGCCTAGTCTTGATATGCCCATTACGGCCTAGTCTTGATATGCCCATTACGGCCTAGTCTTGATATGCCCATTACGGCCTAGTCTTGATATGCCCATTACGGCCTAGTCTTGATATGCCCATTACGGCCTAGTCTTGATATGCCCATTACGGCCTAGTCTTGATATGCCCATTACGGCCTAGTCTTGATATGCCCATTACGGCCTAGTCTTGATATGCCCATTACGGCCTAGTCTTTATATGCCCATTACGGCCTAGTCTTGATATGCCCATTACGGCCTAGTCTTTATATGCCCATTACAGCCTAGTCTTGATATGCCCATTACAGCCTAGTCTTTTACTATACAATGTAGTTCTTAGCTGAATCATTACTTAGCTACAACTACCAGGATCCTTTTCATATTCTTTTTCTCATTCAGATTTATCAGCTCCTTTGAGAATTCCAAGACAATGGCCCAAATTAGCGGAACAAAAGGATCCGCGCAAAGCGTTCTGGTAGTTGTAGTATGTGACGTCATCACGGTCCTGACACAAGGGCCAATCTTCCTTTACTTACGACACGAAGGCCGTCGTATGTGATTCCCAAAATACTCTACGTGTTCTCGGTTTAGAATTATGATTATCATTAACTGTCCTGGGCTCAGTAGTTAAGCTCCGGTCTGCCGAGCGGGAGGTCGCATGCAGGTTTAAACCCGGCCTAGACCTTCACGTCGTCTTCTCGGATAAGTACGGTGGCCCGGTTAGGTTACCATGTTACCACATTAGCACGTTACCACGATAGACTCGAATCTTATCGTGGTAACGTGTTAATGATTACCACGTTACCATGATAGGATTGGAGGTTCTATCGTGGTAACCTGGTAATCATTACCTGGAAACCTAATCGGGCCATCGTAGATAAGGAATGGTTTTAAGAATTATGATTACATTACTTTATTTAGTCTTAAAGCGATTTGACAATTAATGATAATTATAATTTTAACCTCGTAGGCTGGTAATTTTTCTGATCAGATTAATGGGATCCCTGTGGTTTGAACTGGTTTGTGATCCCACAGGGATCAGAACAAGGAGCGCAAGTATTTTAGGCACGTAAACTTGTAAAATATCGATTGGATCAGATGAGGAAATCGATAATATCGATTTGTTAACACCTTAGCGAGCGAGTGAGAGACATGATTTCCCCCATACTAATAACTTGTGGATAGCTAACGCAATATCCACGAGTTAAAAATGACTGGGACTAGGCTGGTCCTTACCCTTCATCGTTCTCGTCTCGAGACTGCTGTTTCTTGGAGAATGGCCTGCTTGTGACAGGACTCTTCTTCAGCCTGTCGTCGGGTTTGTCACCAACGTACTCGTCATCGTAAAAGAACCCCACGTACCTGAAGGGAAGTTAATATAAGCTGATTAGTTAGAATAGATTATTACTAGTTATTAATAAGTCGCAAATATGGTTAAAATGTAAACAGTTAGGTTGGTAATCTTTGATGTGCCCAGATTTTGTTCCTATATATATATTTATAGATATATAAATTAACCATAAGAGTGCTAGTTTTAAGAGCCTGCTATCTTGTACAGGGGCCACGGGTGCCCCTAGCTATTTTAATACTCAGCATTGACGATAATCAAGTCCGCCATGCACAGCTGGCTCTATTGGTAGTTCCGACGCCCCGTAGTTACTGTACACGCCATCAGATATTACCAGAAAATGGCACAAAAATACATTGATTGTAAAAATATTTGTCTTGCTTATATTTTAGTTATTCTAATTATATATCGTCATAAAACTCGTGAAATGCTAAAATAGCCAGTCAGTGTTCTGTTTGTGGGACACTGATATATTCTGTGGCGAAACTGCTACGCTCTGATTGGTTCGCTATTGTTTGAGTCGGAACTATGAATTGCAACCCCCTTTTAGCACTTTCTATCTGATAATAGGTCTCGTTAATAATAAAGGGAAAATGCTGGAAGGAACACACTCCTTGTTTGGCTCTTAGCAAGTCATTAATTAATTCGTGTAGAATTTTTTTTATTTACGGGTAAAGTTGACGGCGTGTTTACTTTAGGTCAAGTTGTCAGTGGATTAGTTCGCAGTGCATAGTTTATTCTATTGAACGCGTATATGATGCGTATCGGTACATCGAACCTTTTTAATGGATCGGTTCCAATGGCTCCAATGCCTGATCCGTTTGAAAACCGAGCATGAAAATAAAATCTCACGTTGAAGGTTGCAAACACCCTTCAACTGCTACCATGGCAACCAACCTATTTCAGAAATATATTTAGAAGTTATTAAAATCGATAACTGAGAAACAGAAATGTATATCGTTATTGATTTATTCCATTTACCAGTGGCATTATTATTCTCTATTTACAGCCACTCTGATATTTGTTTGCAAGGTCACTTTACCACTATTAACATTTCCTTTCTGGAGGGAGTAGATAAAAAAGCACTCGAGACAGCTCTGGTGGTGCGGTTGTGTTGTTTTATCAGGACGGACGCAGCGACACACGGAAGGATCCGATCTGTCAAGCAGAAACTTTATATACAAATTGTAATTCTGTTAGCTTCAAGCTGTTCCGTTGTCTCGTGTGATAGACGTTTTTGGATTGGTTTGACTGCCAATTTAAACTTAAGAGACTATCTTTTGGTAAAAAATTAATGGAAATGATTTTTGTTTTACCCTGTCGGCTTTGGAACATTCACGGTTCGTTGCGAGTGTAACCGCGAGGCTTTCAGTTTCAATCCATGCCTACTTCTACCATGTTGCGTCGACTCCATATTTCACCAAAATATACAAACAAAATCCAAATATTCACGACATCATTATATCATCGTTTAATGCTCTTGGAGTACATTAATGTAAACTTTATTTTCATATGGAGCGATCATATCAAAGAATGTAATTAATTTCGTAATTAAATTGGTTCAAAAAATGAAAAAAAAACACAGTTGAATTTATCAGTTGCTGTTTGAACACTGACGTGGAATTCACAAGAGTTACTACTGCTGGAAAACACATTTCGGCAACATCATAATATACCGGTTTTGAATTCGGATTATTTGGTAATTAACTTGGTATTAATATTATTACATCGGACGCTATTATAGGAATAAATGAAACGTTTTAATTGTGATTTTTGGATGGAATTTTGGATGGATTTGACTTTGTACAGGCGAAGGTTGTTTGTATGGTTGTCTTGTTATACATACATGGCTTGTTATAACTGATTCACTACACGGAGTCTTCGACACAGGCAACCATCTAATAAATATCAATCAAGTCTATAACAAAAGAACCTCCGAACTTTCAAAGAAAATATAATATATTAAACTTGAAAATATTCCAAAGGAACATTAAATAATGTTAGACTTCGTAAACAACGAAATTAACCGAGTGTATAATAAGCGTCGTCGATAGAAACTCACCTAGTACCGTCTTGTTTTTCAAGGTTCCCGTATCCATGCCTCTTTCCTCTTCTCCACTCGCCGACATAGAAGTCCCCGTTCTGGTACTGGTACATCCCTTCCCCATCGTCAGGCCGTATTTCAGGCTTCTTCTGAGTTGGAATCATTTCTTCTTCATCGTCCTCTTCGCAACAGTCACTGCACATCCACCAGTCACCGAACCATTTCCTGCAGCAAAAGCAGCACCTACACCCTCTCCCGCACTCACAGCAGCGGCAGAAGTGGCACTGACACAACTTGGTTATGCATTCACCCATTTTGCTCTGCTAAATTCCCTGCTTCGAAGAGGGAGACGGAGATTTAGCCGAAGAAACAGGCTTCAGAGGGCTTCCTTTTGAGGTCAGACTCGTCCAAACGCGGCCAACACATGAGTGATTTTGTTTTAAATCAGCAATCATTAATACATTTGCATAAACACTGAAGAGGTCACCGCGCTCTCGTCAACGGCGAATCAAGAAGTCCCTTGAGCTGAGAAACCCCGAGAAACCGTACACGTAGCTATAGTCATTCTTATTCTTGACATTCAATACTCACTAATCATTAAGGAAGTGCTTTGACACGTGAATGATGCGTCGACTGAATTTTTCAAAGCTCAATGCTGTTGTTCGCTGGGATTCCAGTTGCTTAATATATTGCGCGGTATTTGGAGTAATTCCTGTGTGAAGTACCAAATACTTAGTGTCATTAATATACTGTTTATTCCTAATGACGTTAACGCATCGTATTCATGTTGTTTTTAATCATATCGTATGTCACGCAAAACAAGTCTCATTTGCAAAAACTGAATTAATTATAAACATCATATTATGTTATAATATAACTTCAAAACGAAGGAATATATTTTTCTCTTTGTTACATATTGAATACATGTTTTTGCATTATCCCTTTGGGATCAATTAGGAGTTCTATAAATGCCACTCCTTCACTCCTTCACACGTTCATACCACTTGACGTCGCATTTCAGCAGCGGCCTTAGTTTTCCTTGACATATTGTAGCTTTTTTATAGTTTGAGTTAATAGTACGTAAAACTGTCTCTGACTGTTAACTTGTAATAAACTTGTAATAAACGATGCCGTCAGCTGTGCGGTAATATTGTTCTTAAAAGTATATTAATAGGATGCTTTAAACCTTTAGACTCCAGAGGTAGAGGTGAATTTGCACTGGTTTGGAGAATACGTTTCCGGGATTTGCCTCAACTGGGGGGTTTTTATCCCGGTTTTTCGTATCCGGCAATTTACCATCTAAAATCTAGCTCGCAATTGTACTATTATTGTACTGGTCTACTGTTATTAGTTATAACACCAATTACTGCTGTAACCTTAATGTAATAAACGATGCTGTCAGCTGTGCGGCTCCCTCCAAACGTTGTTATCATTATTCATATGTAGAAAATAGAAATACTTTCTATTTGGCTGAGCGTAGCGAAAGAAAATAGAAATACATATAGTTGTGTAAAGTGAATAGCTCGACAACAATGTTAACGTGTTGCCTTTTATCCCCGGCCAGCGCATCCTCTGCTACCCAGGGGCAGTAAGTGGGCGACAGGAAAAAAGGGACGGAGGGGGCATCGCCTGGGTACATATGCTGCGCTGCCGCACCTCATACTGATACCAATCAATCGACTGCGGATTGGAATCGATATCGATGGATAGATTGGAATCGAATCGATATCGACTTTACCCTGGGTGCCAGAGGTTCTACTGCCCTCTCTTAGCCAAAGTTTAGGATCGACGAGAAGGCTGGGATTCAACGACACGGAACGGGTAAACCGTGGGGACCTTGAAAACTGCTATGGCGTGATCCAATCGCAGCAATCGTTACAAATGAATTTGCTCTAGGCCAATCAGAGGGCCAGGGTCAAATTCTGACTCAGACAGAGTCAGAGGCATAGTTCGCGCGCCCAGAGGTTCTCCTGTACCAAACCCGAAAGATCCCGAACCCGAAATGATCCCCGAACCCGAAATGATCCCCAAAACTGTTCAAGTCGAACCTGAAATGATCCCCGACCCTAAATGATCCCCAATCAGTACCCGAAATGATCCCGCAATAAAACTAAGAATGGACTAAAGAATTTTGGACTTTCGGAAGAGCAAAATTTTGGGAAAACTTCTTGCTATAAAAAGAAATAGAGCTCATAAGTATATCAGCTTTACTGTAGTCTTCGGACTTTTCATTCTTTACTGTTTATATTTTTGGCAGCAGGTTTTATCGTGTATTAAAACATTAATTAATGCACATAAATAGACATACAACCTTCGCCATTTAAGTACGGACCGCCCGACAAAATAAGGCTATTCCGAACACTGAACGAACTCCTCTGACACATCGCGGGCATTTTTTATGACTTCGCTTGTCCCCCCTCCCCCTTCACAAAACCAACATTGAAATGGGGGAGGGGGATTGTGTTAAAAATAGCCGGAAATTGCTGAAGAGGTCCGACTTAAATGGCAGGGGTTGTCTGAGCGAACGGCACCCACGTCCAGGGCATTTAATTAGCTTCAGTAGATTGTGCCAGCTTTTTTGAGCCGTCTTTGTCTCTAAATGGGCACCAAATGAAATTCTTAATATGACCATACATACAGTGACGTCATGCCTATATGACGTCATAAAAGTAGGGGGGAGGGGTGGCGTGCATATGAAAAAATATATAGAATTACGGCTTTAAAAAAATAAACTTGAAAATTGCAAAGAACCGTGGACGAAAATCCTGCTGGTTGCTACGTTGGATCTAAGTCAGATCTAATCAGCCAAAATGAAAATGAATACGAAGTCCAAGGACTACGGCAAAGCTGACACAACGTAGGATTTTATATTGAATATTACAATATTTCGGCTGGCCAAACCAGCCTTCTTCAGGTACTAGATGTTACAAGTGAAGAGCTCTAAGGTAAGAAGATCTATAAATGTGGTAAATTTCGCAATAGAAATTGCGGAAACGGGAAGTGACGTAGACCAAAACTTGAAGTAGCAAA
Organism: Actinernus sp. WN-2022; assembly: GCA_030867875.1. Lineage (NCBI taxonomy): Eukaryota > Metazoa > Cnidaria > Anthozoa > Actiniaria > Actinernidae > Actinernus > Actinernus sp. WN-2022. The sequence continues at coordinate 17,456,971 of JAOWCC010000577.1, forward strand.
ATAGTATAAGAGATAAGCACTATGTTTCATCACGTATATTCATACCATATGGTTCTAGAGTTTTAGCTTTATCTATAAGGTGCGCTTCTCTGGCTTTACGTATTGAGTCTCTTGAGGAGTATATTATTTCTAGGGGGATAAGTTGCATGTCGGTGTAAGAGTGGTTAGGTCTAGAAAGAAAATGTTCAGATACAGTAGTAGGTTTAGATTTAATGTTAGGCTTGTCTACTGTCCGTCTGTGTTCATTAAATCTGTCTTTGAGGCGTCGCTTAGTTTCACCTATGTATTGCAAATGGCAACGATTACATTGTATCATGTATATGAGGTTTTTAGTATTACAGGTTATGTGTGAATTAATAAAACGAGACTCGCCAGTGGAATGAAATGTGTATTGATTGAGGCCGTTAGTAATGTAGGGACAAGTTGCACAATCTTGTCCGCAGCGAAAGGAGCCTGGCGGAGCTTTAGATTGATTAGATGTGTTACGTTGTAGCTGTGATTTGACCAAAAGGTCACGAAGGTTAGAGCTACGTCGATATGCAACTAGAGGCAATTGCTTAAAGACGTCTTTGCAGCGGTTGGAAGAAAATAGTATATTAGTGTGCTTGCGTACGATATTAGAGATGTGGGGAAGTGCTGGGTTATATGTAATAACAAAAGGTATACGGTGGGTAGAGTTTTGTGAGTTAGTAGTTTGTAGAGCGTCGTTGCGAGGAATGTTAGCAGCGCGTTCTATTTGTTTATTAAGGAATGTGCGGTTATAACCTCGTTTGTAAAGGTATGTTATTAATTCATTAGTACGAATTTTAAAAGTTTCGTCGGTAGAACAGATGCGTCGGAGACGAAGAGCTAAACTGAAAGGAATGGCTCTTTTAGTGTGAAGGGGATGACAGGATGATTTAAGGAGGTGTTGATGTTTATCTGTAGGTTTAGTATATAAATCAGTCTCAATGTAGTTGTTATGTATTGATACGGTAACGTCGAGAAATGGAACGTGGGTTAATGAGTGAGAACTAGTAAATTTAATAGTAGGATGAATATTATTGAGATAATCGATGAATATTTTCAGATGGTCTTCCCCCTCAGTCCAGATCATGAAAATATCGTCGAGATATCTCCACCAGGTGTGAGGTTTATAAGGGGCATTAGAGAGAGCGTTAGATTCAAATTTACCGAGGAATAAGTTAGCGAAAGAAGGAGCCATTCTGGTACCCATGGCTGTGCCATGTACCTGCAGATAATGTTTACCATTAAAAGAAAAATTATTCATAGTAAGGATCATACGTATTAAGTCACAAAGTGTTTCGGTGGGAATGATAGGATTAGTACGAGTGCAAAGAAAATGATTACAAGCATTAATACCTTCGTTATGTGGGATGTTTATTTAAAAAAATAAATTCTAAAATTAAATACATTTTTACTAAATTTATTAATACCGATACACATTTACGATTTCAAAGTCACAATAGCTTGTGAATATTCATTTTTTAAAGCCGTGCATGTGCCAAACTTTGAAACGGCTAACGAATTTTCGATCACGACTCATATCAGCTGTGTTAATAATGCCGAGCTTGAGGGCCGAATTCAGCGAACAATATATCTACTGACTTATAGTAGGGCCGACACTGAGAAATTTCCCAACAGAGAAAGCTTTGCCCAAGCCGTTATCGAAGGATGGGAGCAAAATAACAACAAGGTTATTCAATGGCTGGTTTCTTTAGAGGTTCACGCAGAGCTTGAAGTGCCAAATCTGGAAACGAATCGCTACGTCTCAAGCATGTTAAGGCATGGTTTTTGAACCGTTCTGATAAAACATTCAAAATTCGCTATCTTTGTCATTTATGTGTGAAATACCCTATAACTTTGGAATAATACGGTAATCGTGTGTCTTAACATTTAAGGATCGGTATTTTGGTGTTTTGAAGGTCACGTGACCTTAAGGCTGATAAAACAAAGAAATCAAAATGGGGTGGCGGAAGTTATTGTTTTGTTTCAGATTTTCGATTCGAAATGTTAAGCTTGTTATGGGGAATGAGACTGTGTCCGGAATGGTTGACTTTTTATCACTGAAGAGGATATAAATGGCAAAAAATGGTTCCAAGAATAGGTCACGTGACCTGTTTTCTATATTTCTGCCTTAACAGTCTATCAGGGTCAACCATTCCGGACTGATCTTTAAAGTCAACCACAAGTGTAATCAGATAAACACAAAATCGTTACTTAAAATATAAAATGCACCACCCCGTTTTTAGTTAAATTTTCAACTTTTTGTGATCACGTGGTTGGTCACGTGATAGACATTTCACCAAAATTTTATATTAGGACGATTAAAAACGCTGAGATTAGTTATAACCACCATTGTCCTAGTATTTGAGCAAATTCAAGTGACTCTATTCAACAAAATAGATGTAGCCTCGTTTTCATGTTCAAACCATGCCTTAACATGCTTGAGACCACTATCACATGGCTCTGATGTTAAAGACGAAATCAAGGTGGTTGTATGTAAAAAGATATCTATCGTAGTCGAAAACAAATAATAAAATGCAAAAGCAACAGTTGTAACGGACTCACTGTACTTTTAGCGCGCGTGACAGTAGCCGGAAGTGATCATCTCTACAATTCTCCGTTCATTTCTCCAACACAAAACGATGATTTCTGCCTGTAATTGCAAGCCTCAGCCAAGAAAACTTGCTCTATAGTATGAGTTTTGGACGCTGAACACGATGAACTGAGTACTTTGTGTGATACAGGCTTTCAACTTAGAGTTTGCTCATTTCTCCCCTCATCGTAAATAAAACTCCATCTAAAATTTGAATTTATTAACCGTTACAACGGAGAAATGTTCAAACCAGCATTTCGGCGCATCCTATGTACTTCTAGAACGCTTTATATGACACAACTTAAACAGTATATATGTTATGAAAACGTTTTAACGGTATAAGTGCATGGAAATACGTCTAAATAAGTGACTTTGCATGGAGAAATGGAGAGGAGAAATGCCGATGGAAAACAACAGCTTATGCTGTTGTGTGACTGCTGCCGTGACACGGCTGAAATGCAGGGCCGAACGGGGAAAAAGGCCAACAAGCCATAGCAATAGTTCTGGAACGAATTAACATTTTATAAACTGTGTTATTTGTTATATATTAGACAGGCGTGGGTTATGAATAAATTTGTAAGAGCAGGCTTGATCGGCCAAGTCCGAGATCAGTTTTACACTACGCTCAGTGGGTAACGGACAGTTCTCAGGATATGCAACCGTTGTTGTCCTTTTCCATCTCTAGTATCTGGTCCTATGTCCCTTCTGTTCTACAACAGTCTGCAATCTTTTTGGCATGCTTTCAACAGCGTTGTCAACGAACTGTAGTGGGATATTATTCAGATGCCGGGATACACGAGATTTGAATTGCTCGAACGACTCGCGCGTAATTTTCTGTTTGATAGCGTCTTTCTCTAAAGATGACTTAATTATGTTGAAACAATTCTCTATCGGATTGAGATCAGCACTGCCAGGCGGAATCCGGTGGAATTCTGTTTCTATACTGAGTAGCTATATATAGATTGAAGGGCTTTGTGAAACACGCATGCTTCTAGACTGATGAAACAATTTGAACATTTGATGAAACGCAAATGCTGCACCGGAATTAATACTGAAAACAGTAGAAACGGATACATCTACAGCATAAACGAATCCCCTTTATCCACTTTTTTGAGCACTGAGTGTGATCACTGAACCTAATTGTGCGAAAACAATTAAGTAAAATATTTGGATACGCCCTCGGATATTATTTTACCCGGGGTATCGGGCTTTTTCATCAAATTTGCATTGACAAGCGCATCCGTATTCCCACCAAGTGCTTACTGCCCCCTCTCGTTTTGAGCTGTTTTCGTTAAATTCCCTGGACGTTATTAACAATTATACCATGTGAGCTACCTAAAATCTCGCCTCAGACAACCTTCGCATTTAAAGGGGCATGGTCATCGGTTTATACGCATGCGCAGCAGAGACGAGTAGTAGAGTTTTCCGTGGGCCACGGGAAACTCAACTTATCCGCCATCTGCGAGCGTGGTATAATCTGGTCCAATTTAACAGCTTGTGTGGGCCATCGGTCCTCCAAACTTCGTACAGTATTTTAGATGTATATATTTATTAGTTCTATAGCCTTTTTTTGTTTGATTTGCGAAAATGAGCTAGAAAATTTCGAAAAAAAAACACGAAGTCATCGTGGCGTGAACTAACGGTATGTTTGTACTAGTTCGATTTATCGGATGTCATGCACTTGAAAACAATTTTTATCACTTCAAATGAATGTCGATTGTTCACATGGCTATCCTGTGTGAGCTGCTGTAGTTATTTGGAATCATGGAATGTTTGAACGGTGCATTTCGTACACTTTTGCAAGCATAGTGTAGCGCGCTGTTTACTCGTAACGCAGTCTGTGAATTAATAACAAGCTTGTTTGTACTAGTTCGATCTATCGGTTTTCAACTCCAAAACAATTTCGATGCCTTCAAACGAATTTCGATTGCTCATAAGACTATCCTGTGTGAGCTGCTGTGGTTATTTGGGCGTCAGGGAATTATTAAACGGGAGTTTGCCTACAGTTTTGGAAGCATACTGTAGCGCGCTCGACCATAGAATGTTTATTTGCAACGGAAGTCTGTTTATAACCTAACTAGTTCGATCTATCGGTTTTTATGGACTCCCAAAACTATTTTGATAGCTTCAAATGAATGTAGATTGCTCAGAAGACTATCCTGTGTGAGCTGCTGTGATTATTTGGACATCAGGGATTTTTTAAACGGGAGTTTGCCTACAGTTTTGGAAGCATTGTGTAGTCGGCTTGACACTACAATGTTTACTTGCAACGGAAGTCTGTTTATACACGACTTTCATAATGGCCGCCTCCTAATTTGCATATGTGATTTCCCGTTTCGGTAGTTTATCCACATGTATACAAAATATAAACATTGCCATGTGAAATAGCATGTCGACATTAGTGAACTTGTGAAAGTTGAGTGCTGTAGCTTAAAAAGCAATGAAGTTACAGCCAGTTGAAATTAGAGAGATTTGTATGAGAAAAACAACGGAAGCCTTACTAGCCTCGCTTTCATGTTTTTCTGCATTAGAAATGCTCATAGCTCAACAGCAATTTTCCACATTGCTCTAAAACTCAAAACTATTACTAGTTTCAATGTGATCTTTCATGTGGTAGGATTAGTTTTCCTCTACAGATTGGTCTTCCAAATTATGCAAATTAGGAGGCGGCCATTATGAAAGTCGTGTATAACCTAACTAGTTCGATCTATCGGTTTTTATGGACTCCAAAATAATTTTGATCGCTTCAAATGAATGTAGATTGCTCAGAAGGAATCAGACGACTATCCTGTGTGAGCTGCTGTGATTATTTGGACATCAGAGAATTTTTAAACGGGAGTTTTCCTACAGTTTTGGAAGCATTGTGTAGTGCTTGACACTGCTTACCTAGCGTGTTTGTACTAGTTCGAACTATCGGCTTTTATGGACTGGAAACTTATTTTACAGCTTCATGAATACGTATGTCGGTTGATCAGAAGACTATGCTCTTTGTGTTTATGGTTTGTTTGGCATCAGAAAATATTTTTAATGTACTTTTTGTTCGATTTTCGTGCAGTGTTTGGACACAATTCGCCGATATCAGATTTTTACGGTGGCTTGTTAGGGCCATTAAAAAAACGATTATATTTTTCTCAAATCCCGAGTTATTTTTGGAAAAAAAAAAATTTAGGGGAAAAAAAAATTTTGGGGGGCAAAAAAATAAGAAAAAGTTATTAATCCCGAGTTGCTAATCCCGAGTTCCAAATCCCGAGTTCCAGAACCCGAGTTCCAAATTCCGAGTTCGTAATCCCGAGTTCCAAATCCCCGAGTTCCAAATCCCGAGTTCCAAATCCCGAGTTCTTAATCCCGAGTTGCTAATCCCGAGTTGCTAATCCCGAGTTGCTAATCCCGAGTTGCTAATCCCGAGTTCCAAATCCCGAGTTCCAAATCCCGAGTTCTTAATCCCGAGTTGCTAATCCCGAGTTGCTAATCCCGAGTTGCTAATCCCGAGTTGCTAATCCCGAGTTCCAAATCCCGAGTTCCAAATCCCGAGTTCTTAATCCCGAGTTGCTAATCCCGAGTTCCAAATCCCGAGTTCCTAATTCCAAGGCCGAGCCCTTCGTCCATTCTTCTTACCACGTGTAGTGAGAATGGCGGCCGATCGATCAGATGCAAATATTGCCAGTTTTAACGACAATATTAATATATTACCTCCTCAGTTCCTGGTAACGGCGCCATATCAATTCTTTTAAGGGATCCATAGAGGAAAACTGCCGCCAGCTAATGAAGTAGATGATGTCCATGCCGGGGTATCCCATATTTTTTGGGACCGCCGCCGATGACAGCGTTGTAATTATCGGCAAAGTCGTTACGTTCAGTTCAGCATGAAGGGTTATTCTTAAAGGATATGATGGGCTTCAGTCTTCGTTCAAACCTAATCCAGCGCGCCGAGTCTTCAAGCTCTAAGAAAGCAAAAATTCAAATATGTTTATTTTTGAACAAGCTAAAAGATATTTCAGGAAAGAGACAAAAAGACTACTGGGGTTGCAACTTTTTCCATATTCTTCGTTGCGATTTTATCTCTACACCGTACTCACACGTGATGATTTTCGAGATTAGCAAACTGTGATCTCTAACGTTAAAATAACTACAGTCATCTCAATGAATCAACATTTTTGTAAAGTTTTAATAATGTAGGATGAAATCCCGAAAAGATATTTGAGGATGGAATCAATAATACTATTCACATCACTTCGAAGTCCCATATCCCTCAGTATTCTCTTCATCTGCCACATACTTAAAATGAGACCATGCACAAGTAAAGGAAAAGCTAGAATTTCGGCGTAATATAAACCTAAATTGAAATATTCTCTAACAAGTAGTTCTCGCTGGTCATTCGCGACGCCTTCGATACTTGGAATATAGCTTGGCAAAACCGATAAACACGGCTTAAAGCGTACCAAGTACAAATAAAGTACAACTAGGAAGTAGGTGATGGCGTGGACAGTCTTTGCTGCAGACAAGAAGACCTCGTGTACAGTTAAGGAACTCGGATTTAGAACTCGGGATTTGGAACTCGGGATTTGGAACTCGGGTTTAGCAACTCGGGATTAAGAACTCGGGATTAGCAACTCGGGATTTGGAACTCGGGATTAGCAACTCGGGATTTGGAACTCGGGATTTGGAACTCGGGATTAGCAACTCGGGATTAGCAACTCGGGATTAGCAACTCGGGATTAATAACTTTTTCTTATTTTTTTGCCAAATTTTTTTTTTTTTTCAAAAATAACTCGGGATTTGAGAAAAATATAATCGTTTTTTTAATGGCCCTAACAAGCCACCGTAGATTTTGGCAGATTTTATGCAAAATTGTCCAAATCAAGCATGTTCAACATTCTAAGAACAGAACTATTTGTCCAAATGTTATCATATCCAACTCAACTTCTTCCTCCATCGACTCTGAAGCCATTGTTATAACGTGGTACCCTAATACAGCAGGGCCGCCAGCCTTCAAAATGCTACTACAAATCCTCCCCTTTGCGACCTTCTCACTAGCCTGCGTACAGCATCCCCTACTTGAGGGAGAACGGCGATTTCATCGTTTCCGTTTCTCCCCATGTAGGGTCTGCGACTCAGAGCCCAAAACCGTGTCCGTGACGTCACTTCCAAATTTCTGGTAATTAGCTATTTATGCATAAACGAAGTCAAAACGAGATGGCGATTGAAATGAGAAGTCCGTCGCAGAGGAAATTTCTCTCAAATTTGGAATCCCATCTCTCAAATGTGAACAGCTTAATGCTTTATGTAACTTTATTCGTGGGAAAGATGTGTTCTTGAGCCTTCCAACAGGCTGAGGAAGGTCACTGATATTTTCAACTGGCGGCCCCTTCAAACCAACTCGCGGCGGGTTCGGGCTTTTTGAAGACTGAAAAATGCATTTGTCATTGAAGTTACTCCGCTTGTTGCCCTCCGAAGGATCAAGTGAAGCGCTTACATAGTCATGGATTTAAGGTGAATATTTGAGCAGGGATTTTAATTGTCTGGACAGAGATTAATTAATTTATAGTTAAGCTCGGTGAGAGCTAGGTGAGAAACATAGCAGAACTAAACAAATGCTTCATTACTTCGATCCCTGTTATACTCCTATGTAAAATCAATTTTTCTCCAACCTCCGAACAACATTGTTAATAAAGACCTCCGTGTAATCCTTAATGAGGGCAACAAGCGGAATATAAACTTCAATGACAAATGCATTTTTCAGTCTTCAAAAAGCCCGAACCCGCCGCGAGTTGGTTTGAAGGGGCCGCCAGTTGAAAATATCAGTGACCTTCCTCAGCCTGTTGGAAGGCTCAAGAACACATCTTTCCCACGAATAAAGTTACATAAAGCATTAAGCTGTTCACATTTGAGAGATGGGATTCCAAATTTGAGAGAAATTTCCTCTGCGACGGACTTCTCATTTCAATCGCCATCTCGTTTTGACTTCGTTTATGCATAAATAGCTAATTACCAGAAATTTGGAAGTGACGTCACGGACACGGTTTTGGGCTCTGAGTCGCAGACCCTACATGGGGAGAAACGGAAACGATGAAATCGCCGTTCTCCCTCAAGTAGGGGATGCTGTACGCAGGCTACCTTCTCACGTACGCTCGCTCAACCGGGAAGATTTTGATATGCTAATTAGTACTTTCTGCACGCCTACTGCGCATGACTACCAGGTGACCATGCCCCTTTAAAGTGCATATGAAGGCTGGCCAGTTAAACGTTTTTTGAAAAGCTTATACCTTATACGTATCAGGAAAAATAATAAAATAAATCTGAGAAAAAAACTTAACCGTTTTATCAGGAAATTAAAAAAAAGAAAATTATGTATTTCCGAGCTTGTTGGGGCCTGGAGAGAGAGAGGATGTGACGTCACCTCGGGAAGTCCTATTTGTGAAAGTGTGTGAAGCGAGCTGAAGTTTGCTGTTGGTAGCCACTTATACGGTGGCCCGTAAGGGACATGCTGCGAACATAAAAATAAACTGATGCAAATACAAAATGTTTGCGGAAATTATAAAAAAGATGCAGCAAATAAATGAAAATTGTCACTGCAAAGTAAAACTGATCGCTGCAAAATAAAACTGGCTGCTGGAAACTAAAACTGGCTGCTGCAAACTAAAACTCGTTGCTGCAAACTAAAAGTTGTTGCTGCAAACTAAAAGTTGTTGCTGCAAACTAAAACTCGTTGCTGCAAACTAAAACTCGTTGAAGCAAACTAAAACTCGTTGCTGCAAACTAAAACTTGTTGCTGCAAACTAAAACTCGTTGCTGCAAACTAAAACTTGTTGCTGCAAACTAAAACTCGTTGCTGCAAACTAAAACTTGTTGCTACAAACTAAAACTTTCCCGCCAATATTACGGGTTCCCTGTGGAAAACGCACGCGGCTCTATTAAAGTATGACTTGTTTATAACCACTGTCAGTACTAAAACTACGATGTTCTGTCAGTCGTGTTCCGCCGAGGTATTTTCCTCTGCGGCTAACTATTGTTGTAGTTGCGGCAATCCACTTCGTGCTGGAACCTCAAGGAATGATGAATCAAGCAAAGACAGCAAGCGCCCATTGTCAATGGAGGACTTCCGAAAGAGAAAAGAAGCGGAGAGGAGGGGGCATTTCACTAGTAAACCCAAGAAAACTAAGAAGCTAGACCCACCACAAGAGGTTGTTATCCAAACAGGGATAATGCTGGCGAAAGATGGGACGATAGCCGCCAAACGTGGGCTGAACTTGCCATTAAAAGTCTTACCGACAGACACTGTGGAGGAGTTGCTGACGAAGGCGGTGGAGAAACACGCTCGGTTCAATCGGTCTTATGTGCAGGAAGGCCTGAGCGGATACAAGCTTCTCTTCCCCGATAAAACGGAAGTGGATAGAGATGTATTGGGGGGAAATACTCCATTTACTATTGGCAGTTACAAGGAGGAAATAGGAAAACCATTCTCGCGATTAATTATGTACATCTGCAGAAGTATTGACTACCTAGGTTATCTCGCGAGTAAATTTGAAACGGATAGCTGCGTGTCGACTGACGGTGATGGAGATGATGGAACTTCAAACTCCACGTCAAAAGAAAGGACAGAAAGAAAGCCCAAGGCTAAGATTGTCTACACCTTAGCTCATGTCGACCAGGTAAGCTTAATGTATGGGTCAATTCCTGTGGACAAGTGGAATCTTCGTCCCGAATATACACTGTACGTCCTCAGAAAAAGCCCCCTCAAAAAGTTAATTTGAACGAATACAAGCCCAGGGTTAATTTTTAGAATGACTGCATTATTTTATGCATTTAATCAGTCCCTGTCGCCTTAGTCCTGTGTGACCACTTTAAATTTGTATATAAATCAATCCATTATTTCACAAAATTCTCAGATAAAGAAAATAAACTTACCTTATTAAGAGTTTGTTGTTTCTCTGGGGGCTAGAAATGGTGGTTATGGGGCATTTCTCTCACTTTGGGTTTGTCTCTCTTGACTCTGTCTAAAAGAAAGGATCCTTTTGTTGAGACAGAGAGAAGAGAGACAAACCCAAATTGAGAGAAATGCCCCATAACCGCAATTTCTAGCCCCCAGAGAAACAGCAGGACAGCGACAAACTTTTATGGTAAGTTTATTTTCTTTAGCTGAGACTGAATTTTGTGAAATTAAATGACTTGATATATATATACAAAAGTGGTCACAACAGTGCAAAATAATACAGAGCGTGGGCTGCCTGTGCTGAGCCTGGCTTACATATTAAATCAGATGGCCTTCCCCAGGGTGGAAAATGCCCCACCTTACTCCCAGGGATGGTTGGCATTGATTGATTCTATTGATTTGTCTTCATTTAGAATGCCCCAGGAACACCAGCAGCTGCGTCAGCAGTGACATCATCTTGTATGGGTGAAGCTGCCTCACACTTGCAGCCATCAGGGAGGAATTCTGTAAACATTGAATCCTTTTTCTGGGAGGATGATGAAACCCTGCAAGAAGACGAGCTAATGAGAGCAGCAATAGCTCGAAGTTTGGAGGAGGAGGAGCATTCTGCAGTGGAAGTAGTTGCTTTGGATGAGTGCCTCAGTAGGTTTCAGACACAAGTGATCTTATCGGAAACCTCTGAGTTAGTTATACTGAGGAAAAGGCTGCTGCAAACCTGCTGCAAAGCCATCAATGAACCGGGTTTTGACTTTTTTAAAGTTCCACTGGTTCGTTTTAGTGGAGAGGAGGCAGAGGATGCTGGTGGCCCTAGGAGAGAATTTTTCAGGTTGTTGATGAAAAAGGTCTGTGAGGAGACTGGCATATTTGAAGGAAGAGAAACAGCCCTGGTATTCAGTCATTCCCATGCAGTACTAGAACAGAAGAAGCCATTCATTGCTGGGCAGCTTGTGTCATGGAGCATTCTCCACAATGGCCCAGGGTTGCATGCTATGGCTAGAGCCACCTATCAATTAATGGTAGGACTACCTGTTGATACAGATGCTGTATTATCAAATATTTGTGATGAGGATACTCTTGCCATAACAAAGCAATTTGTATCATGTGATGGTGACCAAGAGCTCCAGAACCTGAAGATGAATAACATTTCTTGGCTGTTAGACCATGGAATAACTGTGCACAATGCCAACAAAGAGGACATACTCCTTCAAATAGTCAAGGAGTTCCTATATTACAGGTATATGAGGTTTATTCATGTAGATCAGCTACCTAATATACTGAATATTATTTCTAGTATACATTAGGCAATTAGGAAAAAAAAAATCATCAAGTGAACAGAGAAAACATGCAAGGAGCTAATATACATGTATTTACCTCCAGATTTTTGTCAGTCCCATGCAAATTAGCTCTATTAATAGAGAAGCTGACTTTCTGCCTTTTAATCTAAAGAACTTCCCATATATGTCTTGCTACAGTGCTGGCTTGCAAACAATCCCATGTAAAACTGAACAAGAGAGTCAGCACATGGTTTCAATTTTGTTAACACGGTAAGCTAATGCAACTGTAGTAGCATACCTTATAGTATGTGAAATTTTCACAACACTTTAATTTTGTGATTTTAAAATAATCACGAAATTAAAGGACACAAAAATTGTGTTATGAAATTTTGTTGCCGCGAAAATTAAGTGACTTCTGTTAACTGCTAAGAAATATTGTCATGAAGATATAACATATCATCAGTCCAGTCTCAGTAAACTCTAAATACACAGATTTGCTCATTGTATCATATGCCGCCATAAAGGGCCGAAGAGTGATATAAGTCAATCATCTCATAGGCATCTCTGTTGTTGTCTATAATAACAGAAAGCCATTTCCTCAGCCAATGCTTAAGCACACAATTGCAAAATTTCAGATGAAATTGCAAAATAAAGTGACAGACATTTCACAAATTATGCAGAATCATAAAATTAAAGTGTCCCAAAATATGAACACCCCCAAATCATGAAATTAATGGCAAAAATTAATTTCATGTAATAAGGAAGTATAGACAAGAGCAAAAAATTATAAATACTTTTCTCTATCAATATTCTCTCTCCAGAGTCAAGCCTTCTGTAGACCAGTTTATTGCTGGCATGGATTTGATTGGGAAGCTATTCACCAACCATGTCAAGAAGTGGCCACATGCATTCCTTCCTCTGTTTGTTGACAGTAAAGAGCCTCTTACCTTCAACCAGTTCCGTGGTCTTTATGGTGTGATGTGGTCAGATGAAGGTACAAACAGGCGGTCAGAAGAAGAGGATACGATTTACTATTTTGAACAGTTTTTGCTGAAGGTAAATAAACACATTTTTGCCAAATGAAACTTAGAGTAGATGTATGAATCCCACATTAATGTGTATATTTAACAACTATCCACCAAAGTGAAGGTTAATAGTGGTGGATATTTACAGAGATGTGAAATGTTGAGAGAAATATCCAACACTATCCACCAACTCTGAGGGGGATAGTTTCAACATATACAATGTACCAAACTAGTTGGATAAAATCTGATTTTTTATTGAAAAATTGCAAAAGAATTGTTGACTTTATCACATAGAACATGTGTGGTAACTCGAGATGGGATATCAATGGATATCCTGAGATACGGGAGCCAACAGAGAGTGCAAAAAGCACTATCCTCTGGTTTGGTAGATGTATACCATAAAATCCTGGTTATAAGCCCTGGGCCTATACAACTTCCTCAGGGGTTTTGGGGTGGGCTTATAACTGTGGAGGGGGCTTGTAACCAGGAGGCTTATAAGTGGTATAAAAGTAATGTTTCAAAATGAGCTCAAGATACTTAGTCTCCAGCTAAGTTTACATGCAGAATCATCAAGATATGGTACAAACATAACAATAAATGGATAATTTCAGTCAATTTATTGGAAACAAAATTACAACATTAAACTTTTTGATCTGCTCTCTACTTGCAAGGTTATTTCCTATTTCTATTTGAAGTTGTATAATGTTCTGTGAGGACGTTATTCAGGAAATAAGGAAAAGTTGGGAGGGGGCTTATATCCGGGGGGCTAATAACCAGACTATTTTTTGTTGGCAGACATATGGGCCGACTATAACCGGAGGGGCTTATAACCAGGGGGGGAACTGATATTGTCACTAGCCACAAGAGTCTGATCCATCAATGGCCTCCTCTGAGGCGCTTTTGGTGTATTTCTGGTATTTAATACTGTCTGTTTTACAATTTATATAAAATTATATATTTTTTCCTTCACCAGAGGGGGAGGGAGGATAGTGTTAATTTTTCAACACATCTAGGGGGGTGAGTGGGGGGGGGGGCATTACTGAAAAAAGTTGACAGGTTAACAAGCAGGTTCCGAAAATTTCAAAGTTTAAATTTCAACATCTTCATCCCCCCCCCCCCCCCTTTCCCATATTAAATGTACCTTCCCTAGCCATAACAAACTGCATGTGCAGAGGTTCAGACCCTTATCTTTGACCTTATATTTTTCTTTATTTAGGCCTCCAATGGCTCCCTACCATGCACACTCTCAACAGTTCTTATGTTTGTCACTGGTGCTGACAGAGTGCCTCCTCATGGCTTTAATCAGCTCATTAGAATCAAGTTCTACGACTGTGAACCTGGTGCAGAGAGGAGACCCAGTGTTTCAACATGTGCTTTAGAGCTATACCTTCCAAGGGGCATGTCGGAAACAGAGAGTTTTAACAAGTTGATGTTAAGTGCATTGAATGACAGCATGGGGTTTGGTAAAATTTAATATAATGCCCCATTTAATTAAGTTTAAGTACTGCATGCAGAACCATTAGCATTTACACAAAGTTTGTGCCAGTAAGTATGTATTTACTAAGTAAGTTTCTTCCAAGTAGCCTTTGCTTTTACATAAAGGATGTGAGAACTAAAGCTGAGGGTATTGTTTGAGATACCAGTTGTTGAAAATAAAATAACCATCTAAGAGATTTTCATGGAGGCCATGAAACTTGAACATTTTAAAGATTGCTGTGAATGTTATTGTTACAAGGGTTCATGTTACAGCTTGTAATTCATTTGATATGTGGTAATACGCAAAACTAGAAGTTTTGTTTTGCACTTTCTTACCGAGGATAATTACGACCAACAACAGAAGTACCAGTGCTCCTGTAGCCCAGTTTTCGCTGTGGTATGCAATGATGCATGAAGACTTTTGTGAACTTTTGCAATACCAGCAAGTGTATCGTACTGTGGGTGCTACATGCAAGTGCCTCTGAAATGATTTGACCTTAACTATGTAAATGATTGTGGTGAAATGTTTGGATTCATTGTTAAACTTTACTGTGGAGCTACACTGGTAGTCAAGAGAAAATAGATATTTCAACTGTAACCTATTAAGTTGATTTAAAAGGAACATTTCAGAAGTCAGCAATGTCATTGTTAATAGAAAAGAATGGCCAAGAAGCATCAAGCAAACAGTCTTCATTGTTTTTTACTGCACTAACAAAATTACTTTTTGCAGATGTCAAAAGATTCACTACTTCACTAATTTATGAGTCTGGAACAAAAGATTGTGCATAGTCAATGTCACATGATGATGCGACGACTCAACATGGATGTTGACTTCTTTGTTTGTTCCTTTGAAGTTTGCTGGGCTTCATAACCATTCTTTTCTATTTTAATAATAATATTAAAAGTATGGCAAGATGCATCTGTAATGATGCAAAGCAGTTAGAAATATTTATGCTATCCCGTTATAACCACTTAATTCCAAGGTGCACCACAAAAATATTTTATATGTGCATACTTCTTAGGTGTTATTTACCATGTACATACACCTGTAGTTGTTTAAGGCTGTTATTGATTTCTAATTTTTATGCTGAAATATGTTTTATTAAACCGAATGAGCTTAATAGAGTGTCCTTTTTGTATTCAGTTACATAAATGATCCAATAGAGGTAATCGGCTAATGCTGTTGCCACCCAATTCTGATCATGTGATGTAAACAGATGCTACTCTGGGGAATTATTCCTTTTTCATTCTAATCATAATGCAGTCATGCCTATCTGAATAAAATCAATTTTCAAAGAGTCAATTCTCCAGAGTAATGTGTTTACATCACATGATCTGAATTGGGTGGCAACAGTGTTAGCCGATTACCTCTATCTTGATCATGAAAAAGGGAGACATTTTCAGAGACAAAAAATACAGAGATGAGGTGAGAATTTGCCTTTTTACACCCTGAAAATCTTACCCTTTTGTCACCCCCCCCCCCCCCCCCCCCCCGCACATTTCCAGGGTCTTCCTCAGGGTGGGGGTGGGGATTGATATTTTCTGTAACTACACAATCAAGTGAAGCATGAGGGGTGCTACTAGATCTGTATTGTGGCTTGCCCATAAAAATTGTGACCCTGCAGTTCTCTGGTCTCAAAAAATAATGACCACCCCTTGGATAAGCCTATAAATAAGCCATAGTAAGTGCTCAATTAAAAAATGTATCGCCCCCTATAAAAGAGAAGCATATAAAAAATTTGACCCCCCATAAATGGGAGCATAAAAAATTGTGACCCCCCAACAAATCTAGTAGCCCCCACCGCTAAATAATGTCTGGTGATTTAATAATGTCTCACTGGTGATTTTTCATTACCATTTCATTGAAGCGTTTTAAGTCTCGTTTGGAAAACTGCAGTAATTGTCAACCATCGATCAAACGCGACTCTAGTCTGAAACAAATATTTCAAAGGTGCCAGACTTCATTAAATTATACATATGGTGATAATCGTTTGATTGACAGTTGGCTAAAAGCAATTTTCCAAACGAGACTTGAAACTCTCAGGGTCGTGCTTTAAAGAAAATGGTAATAATGTAGTCTACTAAAGCGTTAATTAACCTGTAGTTCAGCGAGGTATTTAAAGAGCTGAGCTGCTTCTCTTTCATTAGTTGGGTAACTCTTCCCACTGCACTCCAATGCATACTCCCAGTATTCCTGATAAATGTCATCTTCCTCTCTCGTGTCTATATCAAGACATTGTTCAAGTTCATCAATCTGCACTTGTGAGACCGGTATTGCACACTCGACAAATCCAGAGTCTTCAGGCAGAAAATACAACAAATCAGGCACACCTGGGACTGTTCCACATCCAGAATCTCTAATACGGTGACTATTCCAATGATCTTTAACATTATCTAGTTCCTGCTGTATGACTTTAGCAAAGCAATACCACAAGCATTTCATGTGAAATTCGTTACCAAGTTGCAGTGTTCCAGACTGGTACAAACCCTTGAAAAACTCAATCCACCAGTCAGAGCGACATCGGCGGAAACAAGACCACCAGGCTTCTATTCTCTGGTTTGAAGGTGAGGAACCATATTGATGAGCCTTTATTCCTGCAAACTCGTCTTGATCATCCTTTCGTAGGTAGCATTGCATTCCTGCGGTAAGACCATTTTCTGTGCCACAGTCTGACCTAATTAGACGTGGACAGCCATTCAAGGTTTTGATGGCATCAACATACAATCTTGCTGTTATGTTTGGATCATTATTGGAATGGACAAGCTCCAGCCAAATAATCTTTCGGCTAAAACCACAAATGCACCCATGTATGGGGAACCCATAAGGTTTCAATTTGTCATATCCTGAAACGAATATAGTTGTAGCAAATTAAAAATAAAGATTTGAAGTCCTCTATTTCTTTCTATAAAAAGCAATAAAATACACCCTATTTATGGATTCGGAGGCACAAAAACCGAACCCTTTCAAGTGGCACATTTAACCTCCCGGGATAATTACCTACATGCATTAAATAGCTCCCTGGGGGGCATTTTTACTCGTCATTCGCTATATTTTGGCTCGCCTATTAAATGCTAAAGGCTTGCCAAAATATGCAAAGACTCGTAATACACAGCCATATTAGCTGGTATATAAGGCGACTATATAATAACTTACATTCATTAGAGTACTAGTGTAGTGGGCATCACTTAATTAAGTACTCACCATCGATATGCCAGCAAAAATTGGATCCCATGGAAGAATATGTTCTCCTTCTGAGTCTTCTTGATCTCCTTTCATTGACTCCATTTGGATCGATATCTTTCATTATGGCAGCTACATGACTTCGAGGAACATGCATATGGTGCCTCAAGCGAAGGGCATGCCACACGTATCTATACCCAGCCAAAGTACCAGCCCCATCCATTTCACGCTTTATGGCTTCTCTCACTATTTGTTCATCGTACTGTACTCCTCTACGTTTCAAATTAAGCTCCTTCAACTTCCTCTTCAGGGTTCTTACATTCATGTTTACGCCATGTTTCTCGTTTAACAGATTTATAATAGCATTGTAAGGGTAACCGCGATGAAAGTAAGTTCGAATTAACTCTTCAAGGTTCCGTTACAAACAAAATAATTTTCTTGCTCGATCTCGCCAAGATCGTGCCCAGTCCCACTCACCACATCAATGCGCGCGCAGAGTTACGAAGTTTTAGTTTGCAGCAACAATTTTTAGTTTGCAGCAACAAGTTAATTTGCAGCAGCAAGTTAGTTTGCAGCGACACGTTTTAGTTTGCAGCAACAAGTTTTAGTTTGCAGCAGCCAGTTTTAGTTTGCAGCAACGAGTTTTAGTTTGCAGCAACAAGTTTTAGTTTGCAGCAACGAGTTTTAGTTTGCAGCAACAAGTTTTAGTTTGCAGCAGCCAGTTTTAGTTTGCAGCAACAAGTTTTAGTTTGCAGCAACGAGTTTTAGTTTGCAGCAACGAGTTTTAGTTTGCAGCAACAAGTTTTAGTTTGCAGCAGCCAGTTTTATTTTGCAGCGATCAGTTTTACTTTGCAGTGACAATTTTCATTTATTTGCTGCATCTTTTTTATAATTTCCGCAAACATTTTGTATTTGCATCAGTTTATTTTTATGTTCGCACGAGGCAATTGTTTATTTGCAGCATGTCCCTTACGGGCCACCGTACACTTATTTTCCATTTTCAGCCCGCAAATTTTCAGAATTATCGAGAATTTATCGCCTACCCTCAGAGGAAAATGTCACTTCGAGTCTAAAGAAAGTAAAAAACTCAGAACTTGACTTTGGAGATGACTTTGTCTTGGAAGTCGAACGGTGGAGGTGATCTAGCTGTACCGTCTACGACTCGCACTCGCAGTTCAAGAACCATACGCAGATGAGCCAATTGCAGACGAGCCAATTGCAGACGAAGAATGGATCCAGGAATATAATACGAGGCAACAGGAGAGACAGGACAGGGAAAAAGATTTCCAAAGGCGACTAGTGGGCACCGAAAACATTCAATCATGGTAAAATTGGGCCGCTCCAAGTCCAAGCAAAAAGGGACCTTATGACACTTATGATATATTGCCGATTTTTAGTTTTCACTTCAGCCTGTTCAGGGCAGCTTGAAAATAGAAAACATGAGGTAAATGTAATATTTATAGCGATCTCGCCATCTTATCTCCGAATGAGTTGTTGTGTAACTTGCAAATTTATAGTAGAGAAAAATCAGTGTTAAACTTTGTTTTCGAAAGCTGCTCGAAAACCTATTCTATCGCGAACTCTTCCTGCCGACTCGCCTTCACCTCAAACTCATTCTATGCAGCATTAAAAATTAGCAGTTCTCATTGAAAAATTATCTTTCAAAATGCTCTGTTCTTCGAGTCCAACAATCTCCTTATCATCCTCTCATCTACATAGAAAGCCATATTAAACTGCAGTTGTTTAGCTCAATATTCAAGCCGATAAAAGTTGAACAACAGCAAACACTCAAACCAGTGCTTGCATCCTTCATTCTTTATATTTGAAAAGCCGTTAATCTTACGAAATGTCTTTTTAATGAATGACAACATGTGCTACTAATATTATTCTTCAACTTTCCTTTCATTTTGACCGTCTCAAACTGACAGATCATCTGTGAAAGTAATTTTGGTTCTACTTTATATTATTTAGTGAACTGATTTGTTTTCGCGCTTTGTGTTTTACCCCGTGTTTACAAATAAGTGGCGAGGATTCTCCGAGTCCGCACTTCTGACTGCAGTGTTGAAGTTGAACGCGTGAAAACCTTTATGAGACTCAAACTTGACATTTTGAATGACATTCTTTGAAACGTCTGGGTTTTTTAACATAATAACTAATTTGTAATTACAGAGGTTTACCAAAATGACGGATAAACTGAGTCAACTTTGCAGTGACAAAATACACGACAAATTCGTGTATTGCCTCAAAATATCCTTTAGAAATTTGTATAATAACACTTATGACCTACCTATAAACTTTCTGTTGTCATGAAATGGTTTTAAAATCCTTATTTGTTTGCTTTTTTTGGAGCAGAAGTGCCACGTGCGCGAGCTGAAGCCTGAACCGGATTATGTCACTGCTGTTTGTGAGTGTATTTAACTCGCTAACACATAAGCGCTTCAAAATAAACATCTCGAGAGCTGGCCTGCTACACAACAATAGATAGATTCGAATCGAGGTTCCATTTCGTTTCCTGAGAGTTGTAGTTCTTCAACACTGCAATTGCCACTCAGCACAGAGGAAAATGCCGATAACCCGAAGCTATCTTGGTTTAGATAGGCATTCTGCCTAGACAAGGCCCACTGTAATCTTCGTTTCTAAAGTGTGCTGAGCACACAACCGAATACTCCGACGGAGACCATATTTCCCTCATCCGAAGAACGAAATCGACTCACTTCTTTCTTCGGTTCGCTTCGGGGCAATCGTCGCCAAAATAAGTATATCCCGTTTCCCTGGCCTTTTACGTTGGAACAACGTCCCACCACGCATCTCCTTGTCATTTTACCCGAAAAAAATACAAAACCTTAGGAATAAATAAAGGAATAAATCAAGAAGCTTACTCCGCTGGACTCAGCTATAGCCTTTCACGCAAAACGCCAAAATACAACATCCTGAGGTGACGTAGTAAACTAGTTCCAGTCTCTTTTTTTACGCGCGCGAGAATTTTGAGCATAGACAACCCAAATCGTGCATTTTGGCCATTTTGAACCGGTGATATCTCACAACGAAAAAGTCGGAGGGATTTTTTGGTATGAAAGTTAGAAACCTTGGGCACGAATCTTTTAATAAAAAATGTATCCAGCCAGGGTTCATATGCACTTTAAGTACGGCCCGACAAAATAAGGCTATTCCGAACACTGAACGAACTCCTCTGACACATCGCGGGCATTTTTTATGACTTCGCTTGTCCCCCCTCCCCCTTCACAATGTTGGGATAGAAAGGCAACATTTCGGTCTTCTCGAAAACCAACATTGAAATGGGGGAGGGGGATTGTGTTAAAAATAGCCGGAAATTGCTGAAGAGGTCCGACTTAAATGGCAGGGGTTGTAGGTAGGCCTGAATAGATTGTGCTAGCAAATCCAGCCAAAGTTGCTCCAAAAAAAGGCTAAAAGTTGCTCAAAAGTTGCCAAAAATTGAAAAAGTTGCCACCAAAATTTGAAAAAGTTGCTCACTTTGGCGAGCCATTTTATTCTAGATAACAACTTAAAACATGGAATGTTGGATGTGTAATTCAATATAATCTTAAAGTTCAACATAACTACCAATAGTAGTACTTTCTAATGAAGTAAAGTAGTTTCTAATGAGTAAATCTCATGATATTGACTATAGACACCACATACGGTGATAAAGTTTACAGCCTCTTTGCATTGTTGTATCTAATCATGACTGAAGCCTCTGGATAATTCGCGGGCGATATTAAATAGATAGCTGCTGTCCAGTTCGTGGGCGCATATTAATTCATGCACGGAAAGTAGAAAACAAAGGAATGTTAATTGCGGGATCATTTCGGGTACTGATTAGGGAACATTTCGGGTCCGGGATCATTTCAGGTGCGACTTGAACAGTTTTGGAGATAATTTCGGGTTCGGGGATCATTTCGGGTTCGGGGATCATTTCGGGTTCGGGATCATTTCGGGTTTGGTACACTCCCAGCCTTCTCGATCCTTTGGCTTAGAGAGGGCAGTAGAACCTCTGGCACCCAGGGTATATCGACTTTTGACAGAGCCATGACTTGCTTTTGATCGATCGCGTCATCGATTGCCTGGAGATTGTAAGTAAAGTTTTTGAGAGGATAATCAATTGTACAATTACTTTTCCACAAATCTGATTTATTAACAAACAAGCAGTTTGGCTTCCGACGACTGCATTCAACCATGACAGCTCTTTTAAATTCTACCAATTCGTGGTCAGTTAATATGGATCGAGGCCTATTTAACGTCGTTATTTTCCTTGATCTAAAAAAAGCTTTCGACACCGTTGACCATGAATTATTATTACAAAAATTACAACTTTACGGAGTTGTCGATAGCTCGCTTTCCTTATTGCGGTCCTATCTATCGGGAAGAATGCAGTCGTGCAGAGTACAAAATGCAAGATCTAGTGAGAAGATAATTAAATGCGGTGTACCCCAGGAACAATCCTTGGGCCTTTATTATTTCTCACCTATATAAACGATCTGCCAAATTGCCTCGATACCTCGACACCATGCTTATTTGCAGACGACACAAATGTGACAATTTGTGGCGCAGATATAGCCGATGTTGAATTAAGAGCAAATCGTGAATTAATTAATATTAATAACTGGCTACGAGCAAACAAATTGCATCTTAATGTTGCCAAAACTGAATTTATGATGATTGGTTCGAGACAACGCCTATCGGCTCTGACTGATGAAGAAATGCCTTATTTAAAAATCGGAGACAAACTAATAAAAAAGGTATCACAAAGCAAAACAGTTGGTGTCGTGGTAGACGAGCACTTAAGATGGGAGGATCACATAAATCATATATCAAAAAAGATCGTCTCAGGTCTAGGAGCTCTAAAGAGAATCAGAGCATTCGTGTCCCAAGATACACTAATCAAGGTACTAAAAATAGCAAAGCCGACACAACGTAAAATTTAGAGGTTTATAACGATATTTCGGCTGGCCAAACCAGCCTTCTTCAGGTAATATGAAGAAATGTTATTACATTGGCGAACGTGACTAACTAGAAATATGGGTTACGAAATATAGGAAATAGATGACAAATGATTGACACTATAAATATAGAAATAATAAGATAATGAGATTATATATATACCAGCTAGTATGACTCGTCACGGATGTTGAGACCATAAGGTACGAGTGTTCTAGCTTGTATAATGAGAGTAGCTTCTCTGGCCTTACGAATTGAGTCTCTATTAGAGAACATTTTTTCGATGGGGATTAGTTGCATGTCATTAGCAGTGTGATTAGGTGTCGAGAGAAAATGTTCAGCAGCTGTTGTAGGTTTAGATATGTTATTAGAATTGTCTACGGTCCGTCGATGTTCGTTAAATCTGTCTTTCAAACGTCGTTTTGTCTCACCTATGTATTGTAAATTGCAGCGGTTGCATTGAATCATGTAGATTAGATTTTTTGTTTTACACGTTAAATTAGTTCTGATAGAGCGTATTTCACCGGTAGAGAAAAAAGTATAAGTAGTTTGTCCGTCGCAGATGTAGGGGCAAGTAGAACAGTTCTTTCCACAGCGGAAAGAGCCAGGTGGGAGCTGAGGATCAGTCGAGTTAGAAGGGAGTTTAGCTTTAACTAGTAAGTCACGGAGGTTAGAGGTGCGTCTGAAGGCTACAAGTGGCAAGTGTTGGAAGACTTTAATTCAAACGCACATGGATTATTGTTGCGGGGTATGGGATACCTGCGGTAAAGTTCTCGCAGATAAACTTCAGAAATTTCAAAATAGAGCCGCTCGGCTTATTCTCAGGGCAGATTATGATACAAGTACAAACGCACTTTTAAGTGTCTTGGAATGGGACAAATTAGATGAACGCAGAGCAAAACATAAAGCCATCGTAATGTTAAAGACCCAAAATAGCCTGGCGCCAGCAAGCCTATGTGATTTATTCACTACTGTTGGAAGCTCTACCCACTATAATCTAAGGGGCCGTGATACGAGACTTTGTCTTCCGCAACCAAAAACAGAATTTATGAAGAAAAGTTTCTCGTATCACGGCGCCAAGACATGGAATGACCTTCCAACAGAATTACGTGAAATTAAATCACTAGGCTCTTTTAAAAACAAAATCAAAACAGTCGCCGTCCTAAATGACCAATGATGTTTTGAAAATTGATAATAGTATGTAGTAAGTTAAATAATTTTAGGATATCATATTATTAGAATAGTATATATACTTTTATATTATTATTATTATTACATTGACAATTCTGTATTTTTATATATTTAATAGTAGTTAACACGGCTTCTATGTAAATCAGTTTTTCTTATCTGTTAGAATTCCGTGTATAAATATTAATAAAGTTGAAGTTGTCAATCTATCGATTGATACTCATCGGGTGATAAAGATGCTTTTTAGATATCTAAAAATTAACACGCCCCGAATGATCCCAAATAACCAGCTTGAAAAGTGTATATATAGTTAAGGTTAGAAAACCACAGCAAAAACCGTGTACAATCAATCCTGCCAGACGTTGGATCAAAAAACAGATCTTGATCAGCAAGAAGAAAAAAATATAATGATAAAGTGTCCGAAGACTACTGCAATGCTGATCAAATACAACGCTTGTCGAGGTTTATACGATATTTCGGCTGGCCAGTACCAACCTTCTTCAGGTTTAATTTATTTTACAGTGGAGGTCACAAATGGATACAAGGCTTATATAAATTGTTAATTACGTAACTATGAGCGGAAATTGCAAAATCGATGACATATGTTTTATACAATAGTAACACATAAAAGGAAATTACGAAATAGGTTTGAAAAGATAGTGCAGATACGAGTAACAGCCGACAATAAAGGTACATTTCATCACGTCTATTCATTCCAAGTGGTTCGAGGGTTTTAGCTTTATAGATGAGATATGATTCACGTGCTTTTCTCACGGAATCGCGTTTAGAATAGATGACTTCTAAAGGAATAAGGAGCATGTCAGTACTAGAATGGTTAGGGCTGAGAGAATGTTCAGAAATGGCTGTAGGTTTAGATTTGATATTAGATTTATCTACAGGTCGTCTGTGTTCGTTAAAACGGTCTTTGAGGAATCGTTTTGTTTCTCCGATGTATTGTGAATTACAGTAGTGACATTGAACCATGTAAATTACGTTTTTATTATTACATGTAATGTGAGATTTGATATGGTGAGTTTCGCCAGTGGAGGAAAAAGTGTATTGATTGAGGCCATGTTCGATGTAAGGGCAGGTAATGCAGTTAAGAGCCGGGTGGCAGTGGAGAGGTGTTAGTAGTGTTAGGTAACTGAGCTCTTTATACTAAAATGTCACTTATGTTATTACAGCGGCGGTGGGCTACTAAGGGAAGACTTTTGAAAATTATTTCGGAACGTTTAGATGAATAGAGAATGTTAGAGTGTTTATGAATTATTGATGAGATGTTAGGTAGTGCTGGATTATATGTAATGATAAAAGGAATACGGTCATCTGGCTTGGGTTTGTTTTGTAAAGCATCAGTGCGAGAAATGTTAGATGCACGTTGTATTTGTGTCTTAAGGAAAGTAAGATTATAGCCGCGTTTGTTAAGGTATGTTATTAATTCATTAGTGTGTTTCTTAAAGCTATCGTCCGAAGAGCAAATGCGGCGAAGGCGAAGTGAAAGGCTATATGGGATAGAGTATTTAGTGTGACCGGGGTGACAAGACGTTTTAAGAAGGTACTGGTGTTTGTCAGTGGGTTTGGTGTACAAGTCTGTTTCTATAAGTCCGTTTTGAAGTAAAACGTTAACGTCGAGAAATGGGATGTTAATGGAAGAATGGGAACTGAGAAGTGAACTTGATGGTAGGGTGGAGGTTATTGAGATAATTAATGAATATTTTCAGTCGATCCAGTCCTTCGGTCCAGATCACGAAAATATCATCAATATATCTCAACCACGTGTGTGGCTGGTGGGGTGAATTAGATAGTGCGTCACGTTCGAATTTAGCGAGAAATAAGTTGGCGAAGGAAGGAGCCATTTTAGTACCCATGGCTGTTCCATGTATATGTAGATAGTGTTGTTGATTAAACAAGAAATTATTCATAGTAAGAATCATGCGTATAAGGTCGCAGATGGTTTCTGTGGGTACATGTTTATTAACCGCGCGGTTACGAAGAAAATAGCGACAAGCATTAATGCCTTCATTATGCGGAATGTTAGTATATAAGGAGGAAACGTCGAGAGTTACGAGCAAAGCGTTATCAGGGAGCTTGTTAAAGAGGGAAAGTTTATTAAGAAAGTCTGTAGTGTCCTTAACATAAGAAGGAGTGGTGGTAACTAACGGTTTAAGATGATAATCAACGAATTGCGAGATGCGTTCTATGGGGTGGTTATTGGATGATATTATGGGTCGTCCAGGATTATTGTTTCTGTGTATTTTAGGTAATATGTAGAAGAGTCCTGGTTTGGCGTCGTTATGTACGAGGTACTGTCTTGTTTTCATATCAATCATGTTTTCGTTGAACATACGATGAACGTAATCTGTTACTCGTTTCTGTATGTCGTTGGTTTTGTCGGCATCAAGTTGTTTATAAAATGTAGGATTGTTAAGTTGTCGATTACATTCGTCGATGTACCATGTTTTGTCCATTACAACTGTTCCCAACCTTTGTCAGCGGATTTGATTACCATATCCTGTCGTCGTTTGAGATTATATAAGGCTTTACGTTGAAGATTGTCAACAATACGTGTAGGTTTCGTTGTAAATATGTCTTGTTTAACGGCGCTTAAAAAAGCATTAAGTGAAGCATCTCTGTCTGTATAGGAGGTGTCCAAGAGCTTTTAGGGTGAAAAGGATTACGTTCGTATTTGCTATTAGTTTCGTCATAAAATAATTCAGTGAGTCGCATGCGCCGTGCAAATTCGTCAAAGTCAGCTTTAACAAGCTCCCTGATAACGCTTTGCTCGTAACTCTCGACGTTTCCTCCTTATATACTAACATTCCGCATAATGAAGGCATTGATGCTTGTCGCTATTTTCTTCGTAACCGCGTTAATAAACATGTATCCACAGAAACCATCTGCGACCTTATACGCATGATTCTTACTATGAATAATTTCTCGTTTAATCAACAACACTATCTACAAATACATGGAACAGCCATGGGTACTAAAATGGCTCCTTCCTTCGCCAACTTATTTCTCGCTAAATTCGAACGTGACGCACTATCTAATTCACCCCACCAGCCACACACGTGGTTCAGTGAGATATATTGATGATATTTTCGTGATCTGGACCGAAGGACTGGATCGACTGAAAATATTCATTAATTATCTCAATAACCTCCACCCTACCATCAAGTTCACTTCTTCCCATTCTCCATTAACATCCCATTTCTCGACGTTAACGTTTTACTTCAAAACGGACTTATAGAAACAGACTTGCACACCAAACCCACTGACAAACACCAGCCTTTCACTTCGCCTTCACTGCATATTTGTTTTATTCTATATCAATACTCATCTCGGGGGCTCTCCCAGAAAAGCCCAACAGGGTTTATTGAGAGCTCCTGCTCCATAACACTACGTATGTAAAGTGTTAAAATGGAGCAAATAAAATGATTGACTGATTGATTGATTGAATGAATAGACGTGATGAAATGTAATTTCACCGTTTGACCTTTATTGTCGGCTGTTACTTGTATCTGCACTATCTTTTCAAACCTATTTCGTAATTTCCTTTTATGTGTTACTATTGTGTAAAACATATGTCATCGATTTTGTAATTTCCGCTCATAGTTACGTAATTAACAATTTATATAAGCCTTGTATCCATTTGTGACCTCCACTGTAAAATAAACCTGAAGAAGGCTGGTACTGGCCAGCCGAAATATCGTATAAACCTCGACAAGCGTTGTATTTGATCAGCATTGCATGCAGTAGTCTTCGGACACTTTATCATTGAAAAGTGTAGATACATTCCGGCTTGGGGTGAAGACTTTATTCATAGAAAGTCGACCTTGGTTTTCATGTGACGTCATAAAAAAACTGTAAGTCCTACAAAGCTGTTCTTTGTATATATTCTAGACATCGATAATGAAAGCCTACACAGAAAAGTTTGTTTCGGAGTAAATAATTTTTGAATTTTATGACAGAACTACCAAGCGTGTTTTCCGAAAGGCATAAAAATCCATGTAAGGGAAGAGGTCAAAACAATGGTACTCTGGCGGGACCCAATTTTGATGGAAGGGGGGTTGTACCCGGAACCCACCACCTATTTTGGCAAAATCTAGATTTTTGACCACAAATGTCTTCTTGAATAAAATACTTATTGAAGAAGTAACTACATTTCTAGTTTCTTCAAGCAGAGAAGAACGTGTGTCTGCATTAAAATCAGGTATCCCTATATTTTACAACGCGAGAAAATCACCCTCGAAAAAAGGGGTAGGGGGTATTACCCGCCACCCACCACCTCCCCTGACAAAATTGGGTCCCATTCGAAATCCATTGTTTTGACCTCTTCCCTAATTGTGTAAATTTCAAATACAAGTTTCCAAGGTCTTAAACGTTTTTAGTAATGTAAATACGCGTACGTACGTAAAACTAAAAACACGGGTGATGGCCTCTGTCTTCTTTTAGTTTCAGCGGGAAACTGGGGGGGGGGGGGGAGTTGGGGGGGGGGAGGGGGGACGCGCGCGATGGGCTCCTCAAAACGCATGAGCGTGACGTTTTGCCGCGGTGTGGTATACGTACCGGTACAGAGTAAACAAAAAAAAAGAGCGAGCTAGAAAACATACTAAAACAGGTCCTAGAGCGCTAAGATTGAAAGGTGATACTTATAGACACTTGATAACACAAAACAAGTTATTCAAAGTTCTATATTTTATTTTTTTCATTTTTTTCGAGGAAACGATATCTGATACGGGAAAACTATAGTCACACAGTGCAGATACATAGCTTGGGCTGCCTGTGGCCTGAGCGGCAGTTTGGAAAGGCCTTCCAATCCTCGATCCTCCTTGGGCCAAGGTTTCAGTGCGCGCGCATTTACAGCACATTCTCATTTCGTTACGCGTCGCACGTCACGCGTCGAGGTTCGGGCGCGAGGTTAAGCAGAGTCGTTCAACCCTATATGTATGGTGTTCCACTCGCGTGGGACTTTGGCCCGCGCGGGAGTCCGCTATCATAATCTTTTATTATCATAATCACTTTGAATTACGGCAGTCATACAATCAATGTTAGAAACTGTTCAATGCAACTTGTTAACCTTGTAAAAAAAGGGCAAGTGTTTGATCTAATAATTTCACAGTTGTGCTTTTTCTTTAGTAGAGCAGATTTCGTATTGAGTCAGTGGGAGAAACTACGGCAATGACTATTGGTCGGTTACAGTAAGGCTACGGACATGCCGTAGTTCGTTTACTCATACAAGATCGATGGCCCTCGACTTAGGAAAGGTCAACTGCATGGTAATAGAGAAGCTAGTATCGCCAAACAAGATCCTGGTATTATTGCTGTTGACATTATATTTTGGGAAGATACGTTCGTCGACAGCAAATATAAAAGCACATTTAAATACATGCCGCACTTTAAATTTCGTAATTCCAACCAACAAGATAATTAGAGCTAGAAAGAAAAACAAAAACTTCCAATCGGAACACTTGGCAATAATTTCTCCCTTCAGTTCCCTTCAGAAGAGCTAGTCAGATAAACGGGGAGCTGCAGCTTCGGACATGAATAGATGGAACACGTCCCCCGCACCACCTCATTTCGATGCTGGATAAACTTTCGTACTGGTTTGGTCACTTCTATTGGGTGGAAGGGGAAAGTGAGGGAACTTCAGGGTTGCACGCTGCCTTTGGATCCATAACAATTAAAGGATTGGTGTTACAAGAGTCATGTCCAAAGGTGTCCGAGAATAGACATTCATGAACGTCACGCAACGTTTACGACATTTAATAGATGGTTCCCCAGAGATTCAAATGACAAAGGGCATGGCGGCCATGTTGGTGTACAAAACAAAAGAAGCTAACGAAGAATCTATTGTTAACTGTACACCAACATGGCGGCTATGACGTCAAGTACAAAGGGTCCATGCATAGGAATTTTCATTACGGCGTCATTTTACTACAACTACCAGACTCCTTTTCAAAATTTCTTTCTCATTCAGATTTATCAACTCCTTTGAGAATTCCAAGACAATGGTCCAAATTAGAGGAACAAAAGGATTCAGGCAGAGTTCTGTGACATCATCATGCAAATGTTTATTAAACCAGTGAACTACTGTTGTGGGGCTTTATAGGTTGTCGACATTATATTCTAGAAAATAGTAAGCGTCATTTCACAATCGACTAGAAATATTATTTATGTACGATTTTTTAGAGTAGAGCAAATAAAATGTTGAATTAGAGTGTGAACCTCCGAAAGGTTTTGAGTACTTCTGTGAATAATTTGTTTTGGGTTTACAGTGAATACTTTGTTCTACGCTTGTTTGAAATCGTGTAAATGTGACCTTTTGTGACCTTTCCTGACCTATATGACCGTGTAAGTAAAAGCCTGGGTCGATACCTATATTGACGTCATCTCATTAATGCATTATTCTCAGGAATCGACCCAGGCTTTTACTTATGCGGTCATGGGTCAGGAAAGGTCACATTTACACGATTTCAAACAAGCGTAGAATATAAAGTATTCACTGTAAACCCCCCCCCCAAAAAAAAAAAAAAAAACGTTTCGGAGGTTCATAAGCTATCAAGAGTGCAAAAGGGTGATAGGCACTTTAAAGGTTAGTGTTGAGTCCGTGTCTAAAGGTGTGGGAGGCGCAACGTGTAAGGTGTGACCCGGGAACACCCTAATTGCAGAATACAAAGAAACATGGCAAATATCGCAATTAACTCAGTTGCCCCAGTAACGATCCCAAGCACCTTTGCGAAACCAAACTCGCCCCATCCCCCTACTCTAAAGTGGACCATTTCAGTGTTGCTTCGGTGAGCAAACGGGAACCATTTATTGCACGAGTACAACTACACTAGAAGGCGTTTTTGTATAGAACACAGCGTGAGGAAAATCCTTTATATTTTGAGGTACAAACTCAGTTGAAGTGTATGGAAACGAATTGAGTTCATAGGATGTTTCTGAGGGCGCGTTCTTGGGGACATGTATTCCAATTATTCCAAAAAAGGAATACACCCACAAACTAGTCCTGTTTGCATTATTTAAACACACAAATCATTTCTAAGGGACGACACGTGCCAGGAGAGGGATATGTGCAGGATTTCGAGTATTTCGGAGTAGCTGGAATGTCCCAATCTTTATCATACTGAGTAATGGTTTAGAATAGAGCATGCTTAAGGTAGCTAAATGATTACTAATTTAGTTTTATTTATTTTCAAAGTCTAGATGAAAATTGAGGATGAAAGAAAAAGAAAAAAGTTAAATCGGTACAATTCCAGATTTTTAAATCGTGATTAAAGTCCCGCGCATTGTTTCACGACCGCAGTAGTTTGAGGTTTTCAGGATCGAGTGACGTAAGATCAAGAAAAAGCCATTGTTCACGGCAGCACTTGCAAGATCTATTGTTATGGATTCTTGATTTTACATCACACACAATGCACGATGTACTAGGTCGTGAAAAGAGCCTGGTCCCTTTTCGCAAACTTCGACAGGTTGCAGACAATCAAGGTTTCAAGAAAACACAAAACGTTTTTCGCAGAATTACTCTAAATATTATAAGAATTTATGTGAAGAAATAAAAATAAATGGGGTTAGGGGCACTTTATGGAGCACTATCACATAACCTGGCACGGTATTTTAAAATGTCAGTCAAATGACTTCGGAGCTACTGGAAACCTGACAGTCAAATCAAAAACTACCCATCCCAAACAATCTGCATCCCCCTAAACATAAATCTACCTAAAAAAGCTGCTTCTAACAATTCTGTTGATGCATCTATAATGCGTCTATAATGCATTAACTTAAATTCCAATTCGATCATGGAGTTCGTCGGAATACTTAAACATAGACCCATTCGAAAAATGGCGTCCAATTTAATTAACTATTGTTTAGGACTGACTAGCCTCGCTTACATGTTCAAAAGCTTTTGTGTGGACTGACTAGCCTCGTGTTCACGTTACCAGGACAATAGCTTTTTAAATTGGACGCCATTTTTCGAATGGGTCTATAAGCCTCTGGCTTGGGAGACCCGGTAACGGCTTCCTGTATCGTAAAATAAACCATTTATTTTATTATTCATTTCTAACCAATAGTCGTTTTCGGAGTTTTACTAGCTTAACGAATACACAATATGTAATTAAAATTATAATTTTTTACTCCTTTGTGGTTTAGACCAAAACAAAATTCAGCTAATTTGTGGTGGCAGTGCTCATATTTTGTATAGTTTTCACTTCGATTGTTCTCTATTATTTATACAATATTAATATTTTTTCATTCGCATTGCATAGCCTTAGATAGTTTAATGTCCGAGGCGTAAAGCCAGACCTCTTAAAATCCATCAGTTGCTAACTATATCGTATTCTCAGTGTTCTTTACTAAGTCTAAGGGCCTGTATGTGTACATGAAGAGAGGAGGTTAATCCTAGCTAGTACTATAGGACCAGCAGCATTGTTGTCGATATGTAAAACAATCTCGAGGGATTACAGTACAATGAAGATATCCCTAGTGCTAGGGTCATTCAACCTCCCTTCATAACAAGGGCACCCAACGAGTACTTTTTGAAATTCGTTTGAAACCAGTTGTCTGCAGCTTATCTAGCCATTTTAAGGCGCCTACTATGTCTTTTGATGTATTCTAGAAAGCTATTAGCTGTTCGGATTTTCTAGGTGGAAATCGCGTCAACCGAAAATACTATGGAAAATATTCCCGGCCTACGAATTTGTTAGTAGTCGAACAGAAACAAGAATTTTCTAGCTCAAGTAACTTCATGTTGCAAAGTTTTGTGGAGGTACGATTTTTTTAGGGATTCTTTTTTCCTTTAGGCAATTCTTAGGGAATGAAAATGTGTTGTTCTGACTCTATTGATCAGACGAATTGGGATGTACGAATATTTTAGGGGAAACCTTTTAGTCTTCCTTTTCTTCTATAATTTTCTAGGGATTGAAAACAAATTTTTTAGCCAGTATTTCAGAAAACAATTTTCTAGGGACAATTTTTTTGAATCCGGAAGTTTTAGGCTAACTTAATCTCCCGAAAAGCTTTTTAACCGAAAACTTCGTTGGGTGCCCTTGTTCATAACTAACTGTTTTTCGTTCGGCCTGAACGGAACTCTGTGCTTATTCTATTTTTAGAAAACCTGAGTAGAAAAGCCAAAAAACTGGCGAATAAAAGAAACAAACACAGGATGTGAGAGAAAACGTTTTCACATCACGGAGACAGAAAAGGTAATGCTAACGGTTGTAGCCTCTCCCGCAGGCAACTGTACTAATATCCGGCGTTTGGGTATCCTGTGCCCGATTTGGAAAGGGAGAGCACTGGGCCCCTCCATTACCCGCTACAGCCACTGTGTCCTCCTCGCCACAGGTAACCCAATCATAGAGTTATCAGATTGCTAGCCAGTGTTATAGAATACGTTGAGAATGGGGTGGTGGTATGGGGTTGAGGTGTTGGTATGGAAAAAGCTTGTGTACCAATGAGTTAATCAACATGGCATGCAATTATCGTAAGGAACAAGTATGCAGAGCACACAAGTAGTTACGAACGCAAGTTATATTTAGCACGTATTGACTCCCTAAAACGTTTACTGTTTTGCCTCTCAAGTCGTTCTTCCTGTTTCGTCAATAACTTAGGATCCTTTTGATAGGTAGATGTTCTTCCCTCACCGTTAGACTTTGTACGGGACACGTCCCACTTGGCTCGACTAGAGGCTTCTTGTTCTCTTGAGTTCTTTGCGGTCGTCTCTCGTTGGTTCCTGTCGGGAATGTTGTACTTGGTTCGGTAGTGTTTCTGTCTTCGTACGCTTTCTTCCCGACGTAGATCAAGTAATGTCGGATCTTTTAGTTTAGGGACATCAGCTTCACCTTCAGAATCTGATACGTACATATTGCTCGTCTCAGTTTGCATCATCGAGGAACTGAAACAAAAAACATAGTTACCACTATTACTTATTGTTGTCTGCATTCATGGAAAAAAAATCCTCATTTTCACCGACCAGGAAGCATTTTTCACTGTATCTGTACGTATCCGATCAGTATTACGCCCTTATATTTTCCAAATGATTTTATTAAATCGTTATTTTGAGGCTGAAACATTGAACATAATAGCCCCCAAAAATAAGCCTGAAAATAAAACTTAATTCCCTGACTTTTCACTGACAGTTTTCATTAAATTTGGGATTTCCCTGACCATGCAAATCCTAAATTTCCTTACAATTCCCTGACCTTAAACAAGTTTTGTTTTTCCCTGACCGTCGGAACCTAATCTATGTGATTAACCCAGTTGGGAGGGGATGGTAAGAAGACGAGGGCTGCTACGCAGTCTATAATTACACCAGTGATTTACCGTTCCTTTCCGCGAAGACGTATAATATAATAACCACTTGCAATAAAATCGGAAATTGTTTTGCAAAGACAGCACATTCTTCTCAATTATTTCAAGGAATAAAACCCACCAGCGACCTCTAGCATCACAGGAACTGGACCGACGGCATATGGCCCATATTGAGCCAACCATGCATGCAGGAAGTAGTTAATTCTAAATCTGAATTTGTTGCCATCAATGCTAGGCCTACTCGAAGTCTATCCTTTAAGTAATACATACAGAATGAGTGGCCGTGTTTTATCGGATTTACAAACTCGAGCCGGAGAAATGATGTGTAACATTATCGATTGTTGTCAATTTGTATCACGCGACTCCTTGGCCTCATGGGAGGGCATATTATGGGATGTAGGACAGTTCGTGGTGATAATAAAAGGGACAACAGAGAGAGTATCTCTACATTTGGTACCGTGACCAGGATACATGCATAATGTCCAAGAAAGCAATAACGCTGCCACAAGTATTCGGAGATGATGATATCGGCCTGACTGAGAAAATGGGCGCTTTGTTCGGCAGCGAAATGAGTGGGACGACGATACACAACTTCTCAGGCTGTCGACGTTGTTGACAGGAAAAGCCTTTGTGGTGTTTGAACGGTTCGTCTGGAAAAACTCAACACGCTTATTACGTCGCTGAAGAAAGCTTTCGAGGGGATTCTAGAGTCTTTGATGAACCGGGTGATGCCAGCGTTGGTCCGCTGGAGAGAGGTAAACACTGTTAAGCAACAGCTCATCGAAGGAGTGAGTCCTAAGCTCCGAGAACGGCTCCTACAACGGCCTACCGATTCTCTTATAATGAAACCTTCACGAAGGCCATGTGGTTATCGCTAATAGAGAGGAACCACGATCAATTCTACAGTAGCGTCCTCAGCAGCGACTCAATAATAAAGAGCTTGTTCGAGAAAGTGGAAGCACTAACAATTAGGGTTGAAAATCTCGCTAAATCGAAGAGAGAAGATATTGCAGCGAATGCAAGCGCAGCGAGGATCAGCGGTCGTTCATCCAAATTACGTGTTACTCGTGTGGATGGCCTGGACATCGTGCCACTCAGTGTCGCGGCGTTGACGGTTATGGAAGAGGGCGGGTTCGGGACCAACAGAAAATGGCGATACGAGAGAGATGGACCGTGTTATGTCTGTGGAGAGTTGGGCCATTTAGCGCGTGAATGCGGGTATCGCTTTCAAACACAACCACCACAGTATCAGGGAAACGGACGGGGGCTGGATTCTCAGTAAAAGGCGTCATTGAGCCAGCCTAGGAAAAGGTCGCATTACCATTAACGGTGTAAGATCCACAGCAGTCTTCGTCAAGGCTCAAGTCGCAGGACAGTGGAGGTATTACCTCATAGATACGGGAGCCACAGTTTCGTTATTCAGTAAGGGATGGTGGGCAATAAAGACGTACTACCAAGTTTCATACAAGCACGTGGTATCGGGCGATGGAGTGTTGGAGGTGAACGGAGTGGTCGACCTGAGTTGTGAGTTGGGGGTCGAGTATTTTCACACTCGTTCGTTGTTGTGGTTTTGGATCTGATGTGGGTCGAAAAGTGCTCAGCTAGTCCGAGTGACAGTCCATGGTCCTCTCCCATTGTCCTCGTGCCTACATAAGAAAGATGGGTCGTACAGGTTCTGCGTAGATTTTCGTAGAGTCAACGCTGTCACAAGAGAGGACGCGCAGCCTATGCCTCGGGTAGACGAAATTATCGATCGCCTCGGAGGCGCCAAGGTATTCAGCACGTTAGATTTAGTCTCAGGATATTGGCAGGTGCTCTTGTAGGGTTGGACTTGTATGAGTTTAATGGTATGCCGTTCGGACTTACAAATGCCGGCACGACATTCCAGAGGATGATGGGCAGGTATAATGCAGGGGATGGAGGGCTGCTTTGTTTTATATTGATGACATAATCGTTTTTGCGCCTTCGATGGATGAGCACCACGTATTCTCCAGGGGGTCTTGACCCGAATACGTGTTGCTGGGTAAAAGATGCGACGGGTTCTTTTGCTAAGAACAGCGCTAGCGTGAAATTTCTGGGCCACATTGTCTCAGAAAACGGAATCTCACTAGTCCGGAAAAGATCCGAGCGGTACAAGATTTCCAACCCTCAAGTCAGTATCAGCTGTCGATCGTTTGTAGGCATGGCGTCCTGCTACAGGAGGCATGTCCAATGATTTGCTGACATTGCTGAACATTAAAC
Source organism: Actinernus sp. WN-2022 (assembly GCA_030867875.1). NCBI lineage: Eukaryota > Metazoa > Cnidaria > Anthozoa > Actiniaria > Actinernidae > Actinernus > Actinernus sp. WN-2022. The sequence goes on from JAOWCC010000577.1 coordinate 17,493,152, forward strand.
GAGCTGACGAGGAGAGGCAATCGAGAATTTGTTTGGTGCAAAGCAGCAGAAGAGGCATTCCATATGTTTAAAGGAGCTGTGTCACGGTGGAGGGACACACCTTTATATTCCGGGCCGGAACAACATTATTTTCAGTAGTTGTCATATAAACTGACGACCCTAGCACACGTGTGGGATGATGAAATCAAAGTAAATTGTAAAAAATGACTAACAAACTGTGCGTAGATCTAGTCTTCAAGGGAAATATTGCATATCCTAATATTGCATATCCTTTCAATCAAGCATTAAGGGAGGGGACTTTGACTGTTTCAAGCCAAATAACTGCCACCAATAGAACATTAGATTCCAGACATGCGCAAAACCATGACATAGCGCCTTTAAGAGTCAGCTGTGTTCTTCACCCATACTCTCTTTACCGGATTTCACACTTCCCTTTGCGCTTCATACCGATGTAGGCGAAAAGGGGCTTGGAGTAGTGTTGGTGCACGAACGGGAAGGGAGGGAACGCAGGACACTCACTCCTGCAGAAAGGAACTACTCTACTACAGAGGAGGGGTGCCTGGCTATTGTATGGGCAATGAGTCAATGGAGACCATACGAGTTAGGTATGGCATTAACCGTGCTAACTGACCATCAATGGTTACAGGGTCTGAAGGAGCCCAAGGGTCGTTTAGCACGATAGATGCTAGCCCTGCAAGAGTACGATTACAGGATCAAGCACCGATCTGGCTCCTCGAATGCAGATGCCGACGCCCTCTCACGATATCCGACTAACCCATCAGATGAGCAGGAAGTGAGAGTTCCCCGACGAAGTGGTACTGCAGTGTCGGCTACAACTATAGAACTTCTGCACAGTTGAAAGCGATGCAGTCAGAGGATAAAACGTTGTCTACGGTATTACAATTATTAATGGTGTGTGGTCAAAGACGAGGGGTCTCAGCCAGGTGAGAACGGGGAGGAGGTGGTGTACTTCGTCGCTATCGACAGTTACTACCACAGCTAAGGCTTGTAGATGGGGTGCTGTGTCGCACTCTAAGCGATCAATCTGTTGTGCTGGTGGTTCCTGAATCAATCCGGAAGGACGTGTTACACCTCGCCCATGATAACGAGGCGGCGGATCACTTTGGGATAACGCGTACTCTGGATCGGCTTCAGTGGAGATTTTATTGGCTAGGACTGAATGGTCACCGACCAAGGAAACCTCCAAATTAATCTGTTAGAGCTCCCATGGAAAGTATTACAAATTGGCCGCCCCATGGAGCTGTGGGAGATGGATATACTGGGACCCCTGCCGCTCACAGCAATATCTAACCAGTACATTTTGGTCATGGCTGACCATTTCACTAAGTGGGTAGACGCTGTACCATTACCAGACCAGAAGCCGGAAACTGTGGCATATGCTTTTGTTAAACACGTAGTACTAAACTCGACACGACATTCTGGAATCGGTCTTGTCAGACCAGGGCAGAAACTTTGAAGCGGGAGTACTGAATAATGTATTCCAAATTATGTGGATCCGCGACAGGAGAAGACTTCGCCATACCTCCCACAGTGTGATGGTTAGATGGGGAGGTTAATCGCACAGTGAAAAACAGCCTAGCAGCATCACAGCGATTTGGACGACCTGCATCTCCCACTGGCGCTGTTGGCATATAGAAGCAGTAAGCACTCGTCATCGCAAGTGTTCCCATTTATGGCTAGCATGTATTCCACTGGATTTGACTTATGAGGTAACTAAGGGGGGATTCTGTTGCGCAGAAAACTATGCAGACCAGCTGAAAGCTACACTAAGGGAGACCCACGAACAAATGGATGAGGCGATTAAGAGGGCACAAGCCAAGCAGAAGAAGAATACGACAGGAGGAACAAAGGTGACCACAGAGTCAACTGATGAGTGATGTAAATTATCGCATAGAGCCAGTGTTTGGCAGACTACGCCGACCCATGGTGGTGCAGGCAGCTCCAACAAGTACAGGTCAACCCTAATGAGCTTCCCGAGGTTACGCGTCTACTTGATGAACCTCGCGTGGTGATTACACCGGCCGATCAGATGCAGGGGAAACAGGGGCACTCCCACCTCAGGATTTAGTGCCCCCTGTAGAGGATATAGGAGGCCGGGCCGTGTCCGCCGAAGACGTTGTACGATTTGGAGATTATGTGCTGGACGGTTTAGAGACCGAGGACGTTCTTCCTAAGGAGGGGGTGGTGTAACATTATCGAATGTTGTTAATTTGTATCACGTGACTCCTTAGCCTCATGGGAGATATTATGGGATGTAGCCGGACAGTTCGTGGTAAAAATAACAGGGACAACAGAGAGAGTTAAAACGAGCGTTTGAGAGTACCTTTTATTTCTACAAAAGCACTACGCCGCCGACTACGCTTTTATTCGGTTTGAGTGTTTGGATACCTGGTAGAACACGAAGCACAAATGTTTGATATTACTTCTTACACGAAAACTTGGATTTTCTCAAACAATACCTGCTGTGATTCATTAATCATTATAGGAAGCTAGTTTACCTGGTATTTTGCTGCATAGTGCCATTGATCACAACGCATTGTCAACTGATCATTTCAACAAAGTCATTTCAACAAATGAGGTCAATAGTATACTAAAATAAGTGGACATTAAAACAGCAATAATGAGGTGCAGCTTACTGGTAAGGTTGGGATAATAACTTTGACCTCATGAAAAATAATCCAAATCCACATACTGACTTACTCTATTTTCCAGATTTCAGTGTTCATCTCCATCATATAACATCCTCTTTTTCCTCATTTTCTTTCTCAGTTTTTCATTAGGTTGTTTTCCTACATATTCATCTCTGTAAAACCACCCAATATTCCTAAAAAAACATAACAATTTACAAAAAAGATACAGTTCAAACAATCTACACAACTGTAAGTTAAAAAACACAACATGAATTTTTGGTGGTCATACATTTACACTTTAATTGTAGCATGAATTATGGGTCGGAGCATAAAGGCCCGTTTACACAGGCGATTTTTGATGCAATTTTTGTCGCGTCCCACTGCGATTTTTCGCCGCAAATTTGCATCAAGTTGCATCAAGTTTCAAATATGCTCGAAACCAATGCGATTTGGTGGCGACAAAAATTGCATCAAAATCGCTGCTAGTCTACACGCGCGATTTGAAAGTGCAACTTCGCTGACGAGCAAAATTGCAGTGTAAATCACGACAAAAATTGCACAAAAAATCGCCTGTGTAAACGGGCCTTAAAAAAGCCCATGCAACTTGATGGACTATGAGGGTTGAGCTCCTGCATTATTAATTACCACATAGATGTACAATAAGTATTTAACAAATAGAAGATGGTTCTCCAAGTTCTTTTCAAAACAATTCATGCTAGAGGTACTGAAAACCTCGAAAGTGCTTTTTTTGTTATAGCTAGGAAAACCACCTATTTGTTTTATTATATAAAATTTGATCTATCCATTTCTCCTGCTCGAGCATGATTTTATAATATATATATATATAAACAATAACCAAACATGTAATTGTGGCGTCAAATATGCTCTGATATTTTGTCCACAGACATGATCTGTTTCAAAAAGAGATCTAGAACAGTTCCCGCGAGAGCGAAGCAAGAGGGAAACTGTAAGTTTTGAGGATCAGATAATGTCCAATGACAAATATGGGCAGGGATTATAACCCATCAAATGTTTCCTCTCGCATGTGATTGGTTGAATGCGTCACGTGACCCGATATTTGAAGGATGATCACAATGACAACCTACATTGTGGCATCAAAATATGCCCTGATATTTGTCCTTGGACATTATGTGATCCTCAAAGCTCACAGTTTCCCTCAAGCTTCACTCTTGGAAAGTGTTCTCTTCTCAGATCAGATAATGCCGGCAGAAAAAATATCAGGGCATAATAGGTTATTGAATTTATATTTCGATGCCACAATGTAGGTTATTGTTATCATCCTTCAAATATTTTCTTTGACATGGGTCACATCATGACGCACTCCATCAATCATGCGTGAGAGAAAATATTTGATGGGTTATAAGAGTACACATTGTTAGGAGAAATTACGAGCTCAACATAGATTGAATTTATATTATAAAGCAAAATAATGCACTTTCAAGGTTTTGAAAAGTTACTGCATGAATTGCATACAATCACTTCAGCACTTGTATTCCACTTGTGCATCCACAGCTTTTCAAGCTGTTGAGTGTGTATTAATTGTTTTTTATACAAAATGAAGAACTATGTTCTGTAAAACATACCCATGCATTTGTACAATAAAAACAAGGCTTTGAAAATGCTATTGAATGCATTTGTGAATTAAATTAACTTGTGTGCATTCACTCTCAGATTTTCAAGATCTGAATCCTGCATAACTATTTTGGATACTTTTTTTGCCTCTTCTGTTTAATAAAAGAATAATTCAGGAATGTATCTAATAATTGAGTGAGAATGTACAGTTTCCTCTGGGTTGCATAGATATCCACCCATATTTATCAATTTTGATGCAAATTAAAACAAAAGGAAATACTTAATGGTGTCTACCGGTATGTCACATTCATGTGATAAGTAAGCTAGGTGGAATTATTAGTTATATATTTTGACAATACAGTTGATGCTCTCCTAAGGGACCACCCTCGGATCAGGAAAAGGTGGTTGCTTACAGGAGCTGGTTGCTTATAATAATACAAGAGTCATATTCAGATCACAACAGGACCAATAGATCGTTTTCACGTGACGTCATCAAAATTCTAAAATCTAAACTAAATGATCTATAACCCTGTTCTTTTAATATAATTTAGGTATCGGTATACTCAGTATTCTTGTAAAATTTTACGTCGATACGGTGAGTCGTTATTGAGTTAGAGTATTTTAAATTTTGTGACAGCCCAGCTCAGCGTGTTTCCTAAATGTCATGGAAATCCATATATTTCTGCCAATTTAAAATGTTAGACTTGATTTAACGTTAAAAGTGATATCTAAAGTGTTTTTAAGTGAATGCTAATCATATTGCTGGGAAAAACAGCTTTATTTGTAGAGTACGTTTTCGGCCGCCATCTTGGTGTACCAAAGAGGTACACCAAAATGGCCGCCGCATACAAATTACACTAAATTGTTTGAATATTATTTGTCCGACAGCTCAGTTAGGAAGTAATCTAATGCTCCAAAATTTCGGTCATTTACATATTTTTACCTGCTCTATACACACCATTAAAAATATTTTACTAATATCAGTCTTTTCTTGAGGCAAATTTTTTTGTGACGTCAGTGAAAAAGATCTATATATGTTGCCTGTGATTCAAGAGTTTTTGTTATTCAAGAGCAATCAATATTTAAACTGCAAAGGAATTAATGATATGCATGGTACTGTCAACACTTAGTCAACTATCGTCACCATCAACTGATTACAGTATAATAAATCCATTGTTGCAAAGCTAGTCCTGTAGCATGTGTTTGAAAATTAAGGTCTCAAATTACATTCTCTCACCATGCAGGGTGGTTGCTTAGGAGAGATATTTTTTTTTTCAAAATCACAACCTTCAAATTAAGGCAGTTGCAGTCACTTACGAGAGTGCATCATTGGTTGCTTACAAGAGATTCTACGTACATGTACAGTGGTTGACAGTGAAATTAAATGGGATTTTATACAGGTGGTTGCTTAAGGGAGCTGCATGGTCGCTTACAAGAGTGCTCAGACAGAGTTAACTGTATATTCTTTATAGCCACACTTCCTGTCTGGCAGGCTAATCCCCTTTCCCTAATTATAATGTGATCATCAGCTCAATTGAAAAATCCAGTATGTCAGTGTACTAGTTTTATGTTATTTCTCAAAATACAACAAACCTGTTCTTTATAGAAAGGGCAATCAAGTTCTCCAATTATTTAAGTAAACAATTAATATCCTGAAACATGATCTGCAACCTTTGCAGATTATGGTTATATATAGAAGTAGAAATATATAGCAACTAGATATTAAAGTATAAAGATCAAGAGATACATTTGATTTGTTATCAAGGATACCTGTATTATTAATTATGCAAGTAATTGATCCACAATTAATACTTAATGCATGCTGAATGATTGCTGGCTTTTAATTATGACAAGAAAAATTTAGAAAAGCAATATTTTAAAGAGATTGTTCTCAATGAAAACTGAGTATATCTTGTAAATTAAGTGTCCATGTTTACTCAGATATTGTTCCCTTAATTAGGTAAATGTTATTGAAACAGTCAATAGTCTATAGTATTATTTAATGTTACAAATGGCATGTTATATGTAAGAAAAATAAGAAGATTTGCAGGTTTTAAGCTTATATTGTAATGCTGATAAAGAAAATAATCAACATGGCTATTGAATGTGAGGCTAGACTACAATAGTAATAATTTAAAGCTTTATAGTCAGATAAAATGTTGAATACAGACGTAAGTTAAACCTAGTTGAGATAGTACAGGGCATATGAAATTGGATTGTTTTAGCATACATGTATGTAACTTAGACATAAAGTGAGTTTCGATTTCTCGTCTACATTAATTGCCAAATACACTGCGTTTCTTGAATCTATAAGCACTATAAAAATAGTGATTAACTTATACATGTACAACGGTTGTTGTAATCTGTCCTACAATATATACTGTCAAATTAAAGGTAACATAAATTAAGCAATATTGTTATAGTGCTATATATTTAACAATTATTCACCGAAGTGGAGGTGAATAGTGGTAGATATTTATTGAGCCGATTCGGCGAGGTAAATATCTACCACTATTCACTGACACTAAGGTGAATAATTGTTTTAGTATATTATTACCACACTGCAGGTGAATAGCCAGCACCAAATAGTTCTTATATTTTCTGTCAAATGGACAAAAACTCGCGCGAGATGACCGCTGCTTCGCTCGGAGGTGAATATGAAATCATATTCACTGTTTGAGTAGCCAATCAGAGCGCGAAAAGTGATATTCGCTGGTGTGGTATATACTAAAGCTATATATTCAAGAAACGCAGTGTATTTGACAATTATTGTAGCCGAGAAATCGAAACTCACTTTATGCCTATTAAAGTTAAATATGCTAAACATTATAGATTCCCCAAAGTTACTTTAAATACGTTAATTGAAGGTGCGATATTTCACTTGCCTTTCGCCGTTGGCAAATACGTATTTCCCATAACCTTCTTTTCGCCCTTTCCGCCATTCTCCGTCATAAATATCACCATTATCGAAATAATAAGCACCTTGTCCATGTCTTTTGCCGTCTTTATTGTAGCTTCCAGCATAGTTGTCGATTTGAACAAAGTCTTCATCGCCCAAAGCCGATGCGCCCTTCGAAGTTTTAGCTCCCATGTTGTGAAATATTGTTTCACATTGGTAATAGCTTTCGGATGTTTCCTTGTTCTTGGAGTGGCAACTTGGACTAATATATATTGAGGAGTCGTTGACCATGCCCCAGCTGGCTTCCTTGTTTTCTGGACTGGCTTGCGAAAGAGCCAGTCGATGAACACTCAGTCGCGATGAAAAACACAGAGCTAAGTAGCCTCGCAACTAATGAGTTCTGTATCGTTATTAATTTTTATAAAAGACCTTCCCCCCTTCCCCCAACATCTGGACTTTTGTTCACTGAAACACAAAACAAGCTTAACGCGAATACAAATGAAAATAGCAAAAAGCAATTAAAGAAATGAAAAACATAATAGTTATGTATACACACACCGTGGTAAAAGTGATTTCCCTAGGCCTACCTAGGAAAGTTCCACATGGTCGATTTATCCTGGGTTTCGAATTACCACATGCCCCAGACAGTTACCCATATACAGCTGTCAGCGCAGGGTAACACCCCACCCCCCCCCCCCCCCCCCCCACCCCCAGAATGGAAATAGATGGTCAAAAATGGCCTAGGGACAATGTTAATAAATCATGCAGTGTATTTGCTTCAAGATTATGACATTTAGCTTCGGAGATATTTAAGAACAAACTTTTTTTTATATTGAGTTTTTTCTCCAGAGGGGATGGCTGGCAGCAGCCCCCACCCGGCTACCCCAAAATGGGTCCGTCTTGTGGGCATTCAAAAACTGGTCCAAACTGTCAAAAAAAATTCTTGCCATTCTTGGTATTGTTTAATTATCCTCCAGCCCACCCCTTCGTATAATTAATGAACATCTTCATTTAATATATCAACTTGGTCCTAAATATTGACCTTAATTAAATCGATCTTATATATTTGACGCTTTATTTTTATTAGCACCGCATGGCCACGAGTGACGTCCAATACAAACATCTCTACCACAAGAAATCCGTTAAAACTGTGGTGTATTTTGAAGATTGGGATTGGTGGAACGGCGGATTGGCGGAATAACAACATTATGATAATAATAATAAAGGTAATTTTAAAATACCTAGCCTCCTCCGCAGGCAACTCTCGTATGTTTTAGATCCGGCGACCGGCGGTCCTCTCTTACCACAGGAAGCCCGATTCCACTTTTCGATTATAATTAGGAGTTGCCTGCGGAGGAGGCTAATTGACCTATATCATTATGACGTCACGGCTTGTTTATGAGGGGGACAGAATCGACATGAACAATAGAATTTTGAACTAAATCTGCTCTGCTGAGGAAAATTTCACTTCGAATTGTCTGGTTTCCAACTATCAGCTGTATCAATGTTTACTCCACAATATTTACTGTATTTGGTGGCTGTTACCGCTATTCTACGTTCTACAAAATGCATTTGATAGCGATTTCCTTTGTGTTGTTGCTGTTTTGTCTCCCTCCCACGACCGTGATCCTTAGCGTTTAAACAAGAGATTGTTTTGATTTGACGTCATAATGATATAAGGCAATTAATATCGTTGTTCATGATATTATTATCAGTTTCTTTGATGGATAGCTACACAGAGAATAACAAGTCCTAAAGACAGAATGAAAATGTTGACGGCTCTATTGTATTCCAAGTATTCCCGTTCAATACCTCGAACATTTGAAGTTTCCGAGGTAAATAATTTTCTATAAACTTTGTAAACTTAATTAAGAAAAACTTAAACCTGTTAAAGTCTTAGGCAAAGTAGCATTTTTTGGGGAAACGTTTCACGTGCATTCCTAACTAAAAGATTACGAATTATGTTTCATCACGCGGTTCATGCCGAGAGGTTCGAGAGTAAATACATCGTGCGTCCGTCGCAACTTCCACTAACTGAATTTCTTCCGCCGAATTAGTCGGGTGTAAGTATTAATTACTGTATTAAATAGAATGAAGTGCTTACTCGGTCCCCGGACTCGGTCATTCTGGCCTGCGAACAGCATCCTCCACTTGATTAGCCTCCTAAAGCAGACTTTCGTGGCGGGGAAGTGAAACGGAAGTCGCCGCGTGGGTCTGCTTTAGGAGGCTTTCTGACTGGTGTTCGAGGTATATATCCGCCGTTCCTCCAATCCGCCGTTCCTCCAATCATCCGTTCCTCCAAGCATCCGTTCCTCCAATCATCCGTTCCTCCAATCATCCGTTCCTCCAATCATCCGTTCCTCCAATCATCCGTTCCTCTAATCCCACTGAAATCCCCATTACACCAACCGGTTGTGCGATCCTGTGCACCCAAAAGTTTAATAATAAAACCGTGTTAGATGCACAACTGTTTAATAATCAGAACATTTAATACAAGAGAGTTGGCGAAATTATGTAAACTACCATCATTCATTCATGCCATTCGTAAATTTATTAATCAAATCTTTAAATTTGTTCGAGAATGGGTCTTTTGCGTACCTTCATAGGGTAGCCAGAATGCAATCAATTTTAAAAAAGGCTGCAAGGATCACTGTTACAAACAAAAGTTTTGCCGTATCTGTGGTGATCAGGATCAGCAGAAGGATTGAAATATATGAAGACTGTATGCAAGGCTGATCGGACAGCTATACGCCTGTTAATTATTGTACCCTATAATTTCGGTTCGACAGGACGAACCTTCTTCAGGGGTCAGTTATATGAGCTAAAATTATATATACTAATATATACTTAGCCCTGAAGAAGGTTCGGTCTGTCGAACCGAAATATAGGGTACAATATATAACATCGTACAGCCGTCCGATCAGCCTTGCAGTTAGGCCTGTCCAGATTCTGCTCGGCAACTTTTGAGCAACTTTTTGAGTTTCGAGCAACTTTTTGCAGTTCGAACAATTCTCAGCAACGTTTGGCTTTTAGCCGTGACTTTTGAGCAACAAATGAAGTTTTGGGAGATCTGTACAGGTCTGCCATACTACGGGTTATTTATTCTTAACTTTAATTTCTTTAATTTTAACTTTGAGTCAGTCAGTACTCCCGATTAAGACAAACTATAAAAACTCGGGATTATTAACAAAAAAACATCTAAAAATTAATGAATTAACCCAGGATTTAAAAAATAAAAGAAATTGGTCCTTACGAGCCACCGTTTGTTTGAAAAAGAAAACTAACTTTATGCGAATATTTTGATTTCTAAAACATTGAATCCAACGACCAGATTCCATGTCATTTTTTTCGCGGTATGATATGTGATCCCCAATGGAGATCATTTGCGAGCCGGGATCACTTGCGGTCCATTTTTTTGGGATCATTTGCGGACCTGTACAGATCCACTATCCAGTGGCAAAACTCCATGCCATTCCATGTTTTTTTCACGGGATCATTTGCGGTCCCCATTGGGGATCATTTGCGGGCCTGGGATCATTTGCGGGCCTGGGATCATTTGCGGGCCTGGGATCATTTGCGGGCCGTGATCATTTGCGAACCTGTACAGATCAGATATCAAGCACTCAGAAATAACTTTTTATTGCAAATTTCCTAAATATTTGAATTCAAACGATAGATAGATTTTGTCATTTCAGAAGTCCATAATGGTTATGGCCACTTCTGGTCATTTTCATCTCACTTTTTATTTAAACTGATGCCCACAAACAAAACACTGGGCTTATGAGGTTGACAGCGCCGAGCTATTTTCAAACTTTCGCCGCCCACGAACAATACCTCAACAAATTCAGCGGTTATTTTAGGGAGGCGACCATTTTGATAATGTCAACAGAGCACGTTTCAGATACCCTGCGAGCAGAGCCTTCTTAAACTCCACGAAACGAGAAGAAAAGAAGGCAGTATTCGTGTTGTTTTCGTATTGAGCATGCGACAACGGTCGCCCAAGATTCTGGGCGAGTCAGTTTATCAGCGCGCGGCAATTTTTTTGTTTTACGCTGATGACCAAACCTTAGCCCACTGGAACAATGGCGGGCAGGTGGGCTCAAAGTTTTGATCATCAGCGTAAAACAAAAAAATAGCCGCGCGCTGATAAACCGGTTTAACATGCTTGACTCGCCCAGCCGGAATCGGGCGAACCATCGAAGTGGCGCATGCTCAATATGAAAACAACACGAATACTGCAGAGCCTTCTTTTTTTCTCATTTTGTGGAGTTGAAGAAGGTTCTGCTCGCAGGGTATAGTTTCAGAAAGTTCCACTGACTCTACTCCATCTGATTGGTCTTTTTCCAATAGTAATTTTAGGGCAAGTTGCTCAGGCATAAAACTATTTTCCACCTCCAATCGTAGGAAAACTAGAATAAAACGTGTTTTACGTATTGTTTGTGAAGTGAAACAGATTAGAATAAAACGTTTTGCATGCATATCCTTTGTGAATTTGTCATTTTTTTCACCTTCAAACAAAAGAAATCCCTTTGTGATCGCGGAATCAGTAGTGAGTACTCTTAAAAGTAGGTGGAGGGGAGGGAGGGTAAAAAATGACAAATTCACAAAGAATACGTAAGACACGTTTTATTCTAGTTTTCACTTCATTGTTGTGGTTTTCCTATGCTCCAATCTATTGTCGATCTTTCTAAAATGGCGTTTTTGAAGATTGTTTGCAATCCAGCTGTATAAAATCCTTTCCCATGGGCAGTCATGAGCTAAATTCATTCGTTGTTGAAGCTGGTGATATTACCCATTTCGGTCTTGGGGAAGGGACTGGGATCAAGTGTCGAAAATTAATCTGATATCAGTATGTTTACGTATACTGTGTTTGAGAATGTTTGGATAAATATGAACTGAATAGCAAGCTCTCGCAAAATTAAGAGAATATGGGCCGTTGTCTCCGCAAAGCCATATATTCTCTCTTATTTCCCCTGTTTTGGAAATCCCGCCACATTTTCATTATCAAACCAATCTGCTCAGTTCAACCTCGGTAAACATACTAATTTCATTGTGATCTTTCTTGTGATGTGGTTTATTTCTTAATCAGAATTTGCCAGGCTCTTCCTCAAGTCCGAAATGGATAATAGCAGCACGTGACTGTTTCCTGCAAAAGGCCCAGTATCTTATTTAATAATATATACCTTATTATAGGAAATTAACAATGCACGTTGACAACGCGAAACAAATTAACGTTACACTAAATTAACGCGAATTTTTCAAAAGTTAGGTTTACATGCATTAAATTAACGCGAATTTTTCGATAAGCATCTTGCTTTATTTACTGCGATTTTCATAATTCTGCAAACTCGCACTTTACATTTCTGAACGCCAAACTGCGTTTTGGCTTCCGTCAATAAAACCTTCCAAGACAAGTGCACGGATGTTTCTAAGTTTTTTTTAAAGCCGAAAATTTGGGTTTGAAGCCTAACTAGACCCTATCAATTCAAAAGATCTTTCAAAGCCTCACGGTGAAATCACCAAGAGCTGCTCACTCGTTTGATTGACGGAAACCAAACCGCAATAGTGACTCTGAAGAGCCAATAGAGGAGTCATGAACTAATAAGGTTTTGAAATGAAATAAAGGTGCTTTAAAATAACAATGTTGTAAAATAGCGTGCATTAAATTTACATCGACATTAATTAAGATACATTAAATTAACGCGAATTTTGTAAAATCGCGTTAATAAAGTGCATTGTTAATTTCCTATAATAAGGTAGGCATGTAATATTCGTGTTCTCACGGACGAGCTGGAACGAGCATTCAATGGAGGTTCATGCAGGAGATTATTTTCTAATACTAAATCTTTTAACAAATGATTCCCCCGGCATGAGCCTCCATTGAGTGCTCGTTCCAGCTTGTCCGTACATGAGAATACGAATATTGCCTATTGGAAAGGCAAACTGCATCTTCGTTCTGAATATAGAAATACAATACCGATTTTTGTGATTGTGATGCATTAAAGTCAAATTGTTTTGATATAGTGATATTTTTGCGTATTTGTAAAGTAAAGTTGCTGTATTTCCGTTTTTCGAAATGACGACGGGAAGTCCTATTTTTTGGAGTCCGAATCTTGGGTTTTTATGTCCTCCATTAGAGCTAATTTTCAGCAGAAGTGACGTCATTTTACTCTACAACATGCGAACATGTAGGGATACCTTGGCGCGAACTTATAAGTAAAAAACAATATTATACTATTTTTCCACAAAGGAAAGGAAAAGAAAGTCTTGAATAGACGGCTGAATCGCATAGTCACAGCTGAATCGCACTACGGTGCGTTTGCGAAATCATACGCTGATTAGCTGAGAGGAGTGGTGATTCAGAGTGGAATATATGATTTCCAACGGAGCAATGCGTAGTTTGAAAGTGTCTTCATTACAGCACGTACCGAGCTAGAGCAGATTTCGTATGAGTGGAACAAACTACAGCACTGACTACAGCACGGTTTATACCGTATGGCATGCCGTGACATTGAAATGGTTTCCCATTGTTCTGCTGATCCGATCAAATTACAGAAATACGGTACAGCACGGTTACAGACATGCCGTAGTTTGTCCCACGTATACGCGAAATCTGCTCTATTTATCACTTGAATACGTGATATAGGCATCAACTAGTTCCTTATCTCTTGTATATGTTTAATATTCATAATATGATAGGTATAGCTTGCTGGGTAGCCACAAGTAAGCCAAACTTTAGTTTCATAATTTTGTTAAGTTATTATTCATCATTTGTAAAAGTTTATTTAGTTTTTTGTCTTTAGCCCTTGAAGCCTTGTACGATTGCATTCGATCGAGGAGAACGTTTCCATATTTTTTCCACACGTAATTTTATTCTGGTTTTTCGAAACGGGCAACGCTGATACATTATTTATTACATATATATTATATACACCCGTTTTCAAAAACATTGCACTGCAAATATATATATATATACCTTTTGTATTCTTGTCAAATTTGACAGCTAAAACAATGGAGAACAAAAGGTATATATATAAATCAAAAGCAATGTTTTTGAAAACGAGTGTGTATATATATATAACAAAAGGTATATATATAAATCAAAAGCACTGTTTTTGAAAACGAGTGTGTATATATATATATAAGTTGGCCTAGGTCAGCTTTGTCTGTCCGCCTGTGAATCAGTATGATCCTTAGGTTGAAAGCTAGTTTAAAGTTATAGGCTTTCCCATCTCGACCCAGAAAGAGAAAATGCCGGGAGTACCCACGGTTACGTTCCACAATGACACCATCAACTGGCTGCGTGGCCAGCGTGGTTGGTCCTGATGGTGTAGTGGTAACACAGCGGACCACAGGCAGCCCAATCTATGGGTTTGTGCATGAAAATAGAAGATATTATGTATGGGGTTTTATAAATCCTTTCAAATTGCCGTACAATGGAGGACAATGTACAGTCAAATAAACATACCTTTTCGCTTCCATGTTGTTTCCTTTGTGGTTTTTCTTGTCTTAAAACCATTTTAGGCTGTTTTGGGGAGTTTTTCATCCACCTCGACTCACCACCTCTAAGAAGAAGAGAAGGCTGGAATCTTCCGAAGTCTTCTGTCACAATCACCTACAATCTTCACCTCCAGAATCTCACTTTTAGTTATCGAAATGCCACGGAACTCCTGTCGTCGCTAGAATGATAAATAAATTAAGCCCTGCCTGAATTTTAGGATCCAGCGATCCCTCATTCTGGAAAAAATCGAATACTATTTCGCGACTTTCGACCAACTGCAGGGCTCCATACTAATGAATTTGGACACGGAGCGCCAACCGTCTAGTTGTTCCGGGTTTTAGTACATGCAGAAGATTGTAGGTGATTGTGGCAGAAGACTTCGGAAGATTCCAGCCTTCTCTTCTTCTTAGAGGTGGTGAGCCGAGGTGGATGAAAAACTCCCCAACACAGCCTAAAATGGTTTTAAGACAAGAAAACCACAAAGGAAACAACATGGAAGCGAAAAGGTATGTTTATTTGTACATTGTCCTCCATTGTAGAGCAATTTGAAAGGATTTATAAAACCCCATACATATTTTCTATTTTCATGCACAAACCCATAGATTGGGCTGCCTGTGAGCGGACTAGTATGTCGAGGCCGTGGGTTCAAATCCCACTCAGGGCACATATTTTCTCTTTCACCTTTATTCTGATTATATATATATACACTTGTTTTCAAAAACTTTGCTATATGATATATATATGTCTATTGTATTCCCATCAAACATCCAATGTCGGTCGCTGGTCTTTTCAAAAGACAAGGTACAATAGGCTATTAAGAGACACATCCAGGCTCTGAACCACAAGCAGACGGTCATTGTTAACTCAAGGTTTTCAGATTTTATTTATTTGATGTTGTCTAAGAAATCATCCACGGAAAAAAACTGCAATTATTAATTTGGCTTTCGAATTTTACGGTATGATTTCTTATTTGCATTGTTCAACGAGAGTGTCACACTTCTTTGGCAATGCACTCGCAAAGAAAATAAGACAGCGAGCTCTGCGTTTACAATATGAAAACGGCAATGACTGTCGAAAGTTTTATTTTTGTTCGAAGAATAAAGCAATATAAAAGTAATATTTGCTGGAGGGTAATCGTTTCATGGTTCGCATTGGAGTATATATCCGTCGTTTCCATTCTTCGCTTTATCTGCCTCGTAAAAACCTATAGTCGTTTTAATAACAAGTTTTTAAAAGTTCGCTTGTGGTTCGCGTGACGTCAGCGATAGTTGGTTTGTAGCGGCTATTATAAAACTGACAATACATTACCACTGAAGTAGCCCGAATTGCGTCGTATTTAAAAATATTTTTATCAGTCAATGAAATTTCAAAATATCAATATTTAATGAGCCGCGACTTAGCCGATGATGTCTACAGTTTATTCTACGGAATAAAATGGAAAAAGGAAACCTCCATTTTTATTCTATATTTACAGAGGATAATTGACAGCGTACAAAGCAAGAGTCTTTTAACCAAAAAAAAGTTTTAGAAAAGTTCCGACTTTTCAGCATTTTCGCGCCATTTTTCGCTTGATCTCATACATTTACACCAAATATTAAGAAAAAGCCTTAAAACCTTAAACAAGAAACCTCGATTCAATAAAAAAAATACTACATTCAATCAGAAATCTGCTTTATTTCATTGTAGCAGCGGTGTTTATTTTATGGGAAACGGTCGCAGCATGCAGAAATATTGCCATTGTAAATCGGTGTTGTGTTCCATGAAGAAATTAACTTGCCGACAACAATATCGAAATAATAACTGCTAAAACGTGTATTTTTGTTTCAAGATCATCTTGCTTTGATTTTGTCATTTTTTCATATTTGTGAGAGTGATTACCAAAAAAGTGTGACATTCTCGTTCAACAATGCAAAACAAAACACGGCGGGCACGATGAGCTTAAACGGGTTCCTGATTGAATGCAATACAGTTTGTTCATTGAAACGATAAAAATATCAGTTTAATTTTAGTGAAACTGTATGAGACCAAGTGTGAAACGGGTGCGAAACTGCGTACGCAAAGTTTGTGCTCTTCTTGCTCTTACGTGCGATTCGAATCTAAGGCCTTGTCCACACTAATCCGGATAAATTCGAAAACGCATCTTTTTTTTTACCGTTTAGGCCTCCCGCCACACTAAAACGGCTAAAAAAAGATCCAGGGTGTATAAATTCGAAAACGCCGGTTTCGCGTTTTAGTGTGGACGGCATAATTCCAACAAAACTAAATAAGTTTCCCAGTACAAAACCTTGTAGGAAAAATACGCTGAAATTGTACACAAAATCGGAGCAATTTTAATATCGATGTGTTGTTTGACTATTATTTTATTGGGGACAAAATCAAAAAAGTAAAACCTGAAAACCTTTATTGAGTTAACAATGACCGTCTGCTTGTGGTCCAGAGCTATTGTGTCCAATAGCCTATTGTACCTTGTCTTTTGAAAAGACCAGCGACCTGACATCGGATGTTTGATGGGAATACAAAAGACATATATATATTATATAGCAAAGTAATTTTAGATTTACTGCATTTGATCAAGTCATGTTATATATTGGAATGAATTACCACTGTAGGCTACGCGCGCTATTTTATAACTTGGTTTGCAAAATTAATATCAACAAAACTGAGTACTAAATCATCAAGGACCCCATCAAGTATTCAAGGAAAATCACTGACATGCCTGACTCGGTAATTCCATGTGAAATTGCACTCGAAAAACCGATATCGGGTTTCTCGTGCAGTTTAACATGGAATATACCAATTTTCCTGTCGAGAAAATGACGTCACGACAGCAATCACGAACTATTTGGAATACACTTCAGTGATGACTCGCGAATAAGCAAAAACCGTGGACGAATATCCTGCTTGTTGAACGTTGGATCTGTATGAAGATCTAAACAGCCAAATAATAATAAATAGAAGCTAGAAGTCCAAGGACTATAGCAAAGCTGAAACAACGTGTATAGTTTTAAACGTACTATATTTAGCCTTCTTCAGGTACTAGATGTTGTATAAAGTAGAGAGTTCTAAAATAGGGGGTTACAATATATAGGATTTCACAATATATAGGATTTCACAATATGTGAATAGGAAGTGACGCAATGGAATGATACAGGTAAAAAATGATGAAATAATAAAGTGATGTAGATAAGGTAAATAAAGGAAAGTAACAAATTACGATAAACTAATGGCATGTAAAAAACTAATACAAAATTATATAAAAATAATGATGATAATAAAACATACCGGTATATATGTGAATAGATGTGTAGGAAATAAGGTGAAAGTGAGCTAGGTTTCATCACGTCTATTGATGCCATGAGGTTTTGGCCTTAAGCTTGTCTATAAGGTAGGATTCTCTCCTGACCCTGTTTGACCCAATCCGAGCTCCAAAACCCTGATTGCCCCCTTTTTGGGGGATAAAACCCTGATTGCCCCTTCTTTAAATTGTTTTCAAAACACGGTCGGATATATACCGCGTACCGGGATTGCATGCAAAATACGGAACATTTCAAGTCGCGGGACGTGTCATTGGGTAAACAAATCAGCAGATGAAGTACATAGATAAGTACTGAAGTACGAATTAGCGGCGTCACGATGTATGGGAACCTCAGTGCTTGCATGTGGACAGGCGATCAAAATGCGGCAACAGAATGTCTTTTTTTGACATAGTAGCTAAAAAAACTGAACTCTATAAACTGCCTAAAAAATACTGAACCCCGACCCTGACTGCACCCAAATTATACTCAAATCCTGACCCTGATCTGCCCAAATCAGATCAAAACCCTGACCCTACCTGCGAAAACCGAGCTCAAAACCCTGGCCCACCCCCGCGGCACATAATGAATACGTCACAAACAGGAGTACCCCCCCCCCCTCTCTCTCTCTCTCTGGCTTTACGAATCGAGTCTCGTGAGGAATGCATGAGTTCTAAGGGAATGAGTTGCATGTTAGTTTTAGAATGGTTAGGGTTAGAAAGAAATGTTCTGCAACAGTGAAGGGTTTAGACTTAATGTTAGGTTTGTCAACTGATCGTCTATGTTCGTTGAATCTGTCTTTGAGGCGTCGTTTGGTTTCACCTATGTATTGGAGGTGACAGAGATGGACGAGAGGAAAGCTAACAAAAACGTTTTTGCAACGATCGGATGAAAGTAGTATATTAAGATGTTTGTGAATTATACGAGAAATGTTAGGAAGTGCTGGGTTATAAGTGGTAATGAATGGTATACGTTGTGAGTTTTGCGAACGTTTAGTATGTAACGCGTCGTTACGAGCAATGTCAGCAGCGCGCTTTATTTGTCTGTTAAGCCGAAATGTGAGGTTATAACCTCGTTGCAGGAGATAAGTTTTCAATTCGTTAGTGCGGAGTTTAAAAGCATTGTCGTTAGAGCAAATGCGGCGGAGACGGAGAGCTAAACTAAAAGGGATAGCTTGTTTAGTGTGTAAGGGATGGCAAGAGGAATGATGGCGGACGTGATTTTGACGTTAAACTCTCCGCAAAATTCATAGTTTAATTAGGTTCTTTGAAATTATTTTCACTGATTTTATTTTTGCCACTTTACAATGTATGTCCTTTTGGAAGACAAAAAAGTGCCAAAAGAAATGGTCGACTTAGGCCAGCAGCCGTGTACGGAATGCCCATTTATGTCTCGAATGTTTTCAATTTATAACTGAAATTTCGTCCTGACCAAAATAAAGCACTGATAAATTATCAAAATGCATCAAAGATAAAATGTACTTGACTTGTTTTGAGTCATCAATTTTCATCCGAACTATTAATTCATTTTAGAGTTCATAACCCGAGAAATTCTACATGTACGTATGTAATATTATTTTAGGCAAATCATTTCACCAAATCTACCTTTGATAGATCAAGCTATATACGGAAATGCAGTTTTTAAAAACCTCCAAAAGGTGACTATTTCCCAATGGACTCCTTCAGGAGAAATGCCCCTACTCTTGACAAATTGTGAACAGTGGCAATAAGAGCTTGTTCTTGTTCTTCTGGTGTTTCGTCGCGATCTGGGGAGGAAATCATCTTCATCACTGTTTTAAGTAATCATCATCGTTTACAGCGCGATTACCTGAATTCGGGGCCACTTAGACAACGAGAACGAATCACATCGCAGAACGAAAACAAAGCATTGCAACTTATACAGTTACTTGATCGAGCCCATCAGTGCTCGAGTTCGATCGGTAAGAGGCGAATTTGGTCCACTAGTACGTTTTGAAGTCAGTCTTCTGAATGAAGAAAATCGCATGGATATGCATGGTATAGGATTTATACCTTGGAATGCTTTATTTTCGTTTGTGGCTCCGGTTTCAGTATTCGCGCACACTGTAAAAAAAATCGTTCCGCGCTTCACATACTTATTTGCTTTACTATAGTAATACCAGAACAATAGACTTCTGGCATTACACAGGACGATCATGGTCATCCCCCGTTGCCCCCTCCCGTGGAATCAGTATCCTTTCTATCCTTTTTACACTTTACGCATGCATAGATATATTTCAAGTATTAAATGACCATGTGAAGGGTAATCCAATCTCACTATGTACCTGCGCCATCTTGCATTTCCTCTGTAAGGGTCAGGATGTTTTCTTCCCAGACATTAAAAAGTGACACCGCAAATGACGTTTTGTTCTTGTAGCCAGGCATTGCTGATAGAACGCGTCTGATGAGTGCCATGAAGTCTTCCAGTCTTCTTCCCTTCCCGTAGACCATGTCATCTTGCCCGGCAGCCTAAGGTGTGCAACAATAATTACTGTGCGACTACTATGACCAGAGTTCGAAACTTTTGCTCGCTAACTCGCTAAATGCGAGATGGTTTTAGGAATTGCGTGTAGAAATTAAAGAATACCCACTCGTTTTTTTGCGAGTTGCTATTTACTTCAAAGACAAGTCGCTTCATCCCTGAAGACTAGAAGGAGTTGAGTGTGGAAGTAGGGTATTGTTCAGAAGACTACCGTATCTAGATATTTGCTATTTGAACGTGCTAAATATTTGGTATTTTAACGGCATGCAAAATATTTGTTGCCCCAGGCCTGTATGCCAGGAATTCACAATGGGCAGGTCGCCCTCAGTAAATAATTTTCGCAAAATATCCTAAGTTCGTTTATACATAAAGTTCTCCTCAGGAAATTTTAGCTTGTTGCTTTTTCGTTTAGCTTGTAGCTCCCAAGCATACAAGCAATTTTCATCTTATGGGTTTCAAAATAAAATTTGAAGCCTGTTAAATAGGGTCCCTTCGACAATGAGAACCAATCACATTGCAGTACGAAAACATTTAGTATTCCAACTTACCGTTTATTTGAGCCAATCAGAGTCGATTACCGAGGCAATAGCATTTCAACTGACTTGCTCAAGCTTCGATCAGGTAAAAATCGTGTGCTTTGGAATGCTTTATTTTCGTTTTGCAATGTGTTTAGTTCTCATTGTCTAAGTGGCAGTATATAGTCGCACTGTAAAAGGAATCTTTATAGATTCCGCAAGGTCTACATATAGTTCACGTAATTATATTACCTTTACAACTGTAGCTTTCTGGAAAGGTCCAGCGCATTATTTACCACATCATTTTGTCTCGTGTCTTTTTATATTGTTTTATGTTTGTTTGTTTGTTTTATATATTTTTCTTTCATGGGGTGGCTGTATTTCGACCTGGCCGGACCAAAATAATCAACACCACTCCTCAGTTCATCTGCGACGTACTAAAAGAATAGTCACTTCACTCGTAATTTATATTATTCTGGTATATATCTCGTCTTTTTTTCGATCATCGAATAAATCAAGATAAATTATGGGTATTACCTGTGCGGCGTAGTATCCAAGATATGCTAGTTCATGAACTCGTCCATTAACAGCTTTGCTTCCAAGGACTGCGAAGGTTATAGCCTCTCCACACATCTTCAAGAGCTTGGCTATGTTTTCAAGACACCAGTCATTTGGTAAACCTGAAATAAAACGAAGCTTCTTATAGAGCAACGCTCCATTTCCTGAATGCTACCCTCACCGGTCCGGACACAGTTATTTTGAGCGATTTTCAAATGAACTGATGAACCTCGCGCAGATGTGGCCATGGGATGGTTAAGATCAAAAGTATTAAATATGAAACTGTGTATAGACGTAGTCTTCAAGAAAAATATTGCGTATCACTGATTTCAATCGAGCATCGAGGGAGGGAACGTTAACTGTTTATAGCCAATTAACAGCCATCAATCGAATATTGACATAGCCAGTTCTGAGTAGGGATGCCGATCGGGACAAAATCTTGTCCGCTCACAGATCGAGCTGCCAGTATGCAGATAAAAGGAAGATTACCTAGCTCTGAATGGCATGGTGAGATTGAGCGGAATAAGGTGGCTGGTAAGAAATAATGAATAAAGTAGTGCGACTACACGATATTATGCCACTTAATAAACGCGGCTAAACCTATAATTCGTTTATGTTGGCAAACTGATAACACTAGCTGAAAACGTTGAGTGAAATATCACTTTAAATAATACGTGCCTGTCAGTTCTTCTATGACGCTGATTAGGTCGTCTTCATTCCAGCTTGTCTTGCATTCAGTGTGCAGTAATTCAAGGGATTCTGCCATTTCTCTCATTTCTATGTCTTCAACTCCATAGAATGTTGGACAAGTTGACATCGTATCCCAGTTAATCATCCCTGTGAAATAATTAACGCGTAAGAATGAAGAGTCCTGACTTAAAGTTGCGAGGTACGCCTTATAACTCGAGAGCAAAGCGCGCGGGCTGTAAAATGGAACGATGAGCCATAAGAAAGCAAACGAGCTAGTTTAAGGACGGTGCCTACTATTGTCAGCGCGCACGCCGTTCTGCGCATCTTGCGTCCCGCGGGTCATCCCGCGAGAGAGGCCATTTGCAGAACTATTTTGAAAAAGCTGTGTTAATTGTGTAATTTTACAGACAGAAAGATGAAGGATTTTAAAATACGGTCGAAAGATATGCTTGAGAAATGAACGATTTGGGAAATCTTTAAATTCCACTACACGGCCACGAAAGACAATTTTCAGCTGAAATGGTATTAAAACAGCCGACCATTTCAATGATTTATCGTGGGGAGATGGTCGAAGAATCGTAGATTTAGGAGATTTACCCGACCAATCGAATGAAGGTTGTTTGGACTGCCATGAATCACTGCTGTCTTTTCGCCCAGCGCCTTGTGCTTTAGGCCTGTCGATGCTTTCGAGTTTCGTCAGTTTCTCCAAACATGGACTCGGCCGAGTATAAACAATGTGTGAATACGGTCAAATAAGCTTTGTGAAAACGGGTAAACCTCTTGGAAATCCAAAGAAGAATGAAGAAGGAAGGACTGTATGGGGTTTGAGCACAAAGGAAGCAGCAACAGGTTTGATTTTCAATGAAGAAAGTCGAAAGACGGGACTGACTCTATTCCCCACCGCCATCTTGAAAATCTCCCAGAATGCAATAAAAGAAACCAATTTTCAGACTTACTAGGGAGGCCTTGGTAAAAAATGTCAATTTTTGAAAATAAAATTAGCGATAAAGAGGCCTACCGTCCACATAACCTTTTAAAACGCGTGGATACCCCCATTTTTTCTTTTTGTAATCTATAATATAGAAGCTAAACAACGTTTTCATAATTTTTTTGTCTTTATAAAATTGAAACTTGATGCCCATTTCGGTAAAAAATGTGTGTCTGTTCATGGTCACTAATGAGACTCACAAAGCAAAATTTGTACAAAAAATGATAATTATTGTAAGATAAATGGTTTGATTGGCATCCTTTGTGAAGAACGCTATGTCTAACGTTTTTGTCCTAATATTTTGCCGGATAACCCAAAATATTAATCGAATTAAAAAATAGTTTCTCGGACAAAGAAAAATGCTGAGTCAGCACTTTTTTCGATTTTCATCCTTAATTATCTCTCTTAAACGTATGGGTACCCCATAATTTTTTTTTCTGATTTCAAAAGCTCCTTAGGGGGTTCAAACAATCCATATAGATTTTTAGAAAACAAATTGGTTTGCAATTAGTAGGCACCGTCCTTAATAAGATATTTATAGGTCTGTACGGGAGATTATATATATATATATATACAATCCATACAATCCATATATATATGGACAGCAGGCGGCTCTCAGGTAGTGAAAACGGGGGGGGGGGGGGGGGGGGGCGAAAGAAAAAGTGAGGCACAATGAAAGAAGAGGAAGATTGGTGGCTTATTGTGGAAATCATAAGCAAAAAGAGCAATAACCATAACAGGAGCGCTTGGAGCGCGGGATGCTTCTGCAGCAGGGGTGTAAACAGTTTTCAAAAATTTGTAGGCGCAAATAACCGGCCCATAGGCGTCGCATCTTACGGTAGCCGCGGCCGGGAGTATGCTACTCGGGAATTTTTTAGAGATAGAATTTTGCAAATACCGTCTTCTGCACTTTCAGGTCATGTTTTGTGTATTTCGACAGCTCAAACTCAACATTCATTTGTAATAACAAATGCAAGTAGGCTGTAGAGTTTGTAGGCTCGGGCCTACGGGGCTATAGGCTAGATACGCCGCTGGTCAGTATATGTATGTAAAGGTGCTCGATCTGTTATCTACACGGGTATTTCAAAAGACGTTGTATCGTGCTTGTTGCATTGTGCATCCAAGGACCGGGTCCAGCAAATGCGAAAAATGTATTGTGAAATAATGTCTTAATGAATCCCTTATATTGTTATTGAGTTTAATAACACACAAGTGTACTTGACTAAACAGACACACCATAAACTAAATTAACAACGTTTATGTCGCAATATGCACAATGCACACAACAATCATGCTTGGCAGCTAAATAACAGTACCAATTGAAAATGCTTACCGCTTTCGAAATTAACAGGGCCGTACAATATGTACAGCAAGCGTGCTTGGAAAACAATTGGCCAGGATTTTAGAATGGTGGACAACCAAAAGCCTCTCTCTTGTCTGTCATCGGATTTATCTAGGAAAATCTCCCTGCAGAACGATCTAATGTATCTCTCAAACCAAGGCTGGGACCCAGGCACAGAGTGTAGAACTTTACTCATCCTCTCATCAAGGCAGGATGCTCCAGCTACCGAGGAAATATGTTTCAGTTATGTGGGCTGATCAAGGGCTGGGGTAACACCTATATTGAACTATCGGGCGTGCTCGGCGCTCCTTTTAGGGGTGCCAATTCCTGTAGCCGTACCGTTTAGTTAGTTACGCAACCCGAATCCTATCTTTAAGGGATTTAGAATGATTTATGTTAAGGTATCACTTTATAAATATCATATATTTGCATACCTTTTAGGGGCCAACATCATTATGGCCATGGTTTTAAAGCCTCTTTTAATTTATGCGTACCTTTTAGGGCTCATTTTCAAATCGACCGCCGAGCACCCCTGTCATTTTGGTACCGGAGTCCCCTCCCCTCCCCCCCGGGATCAACACTCTCATTAATGGATTCTGTTAACAAAAATTAAGTTAACAAAAAAGATTAATGCCTCATGTTCCCAGTTTCACAGTTCTGTTAACGTTCTTTCGTCTACTTCTTACTCAGGCCGAAGACTCAATAGAAGGTGCAGGAGTGGGAGTGTCCCGATTTACCTGGTGGGCTTCACGCCTGAAGGGCGTGAATAACAATTCTCCACTCCACTCGTCCTAAAGAAACTGAATTGCGGTACTCAGTTTAGTCAGATAAACTTTATTTGATTCTTGTTTCTATTTTTGGTCACAACAAAGCCGTTTTTTTCTAAATCTGGGGTGGGAAGGAGTCAGTCCATGCCTTGTGTATAAAACATACTTTGCAGCCTTCTAAACTAAGTTGTATTCTGACTTGTCTATTCATAAACCTTATTCACACGTGCTGATTTTTTAGGTCAGCAAACTGGTATCTCTGACATGGAAATACCCACTGTCATCTCAAAGATCACCAATATATCAACATTTTTGGAAAGTTGTATATATATTATATTATTTCTGTCCTAAGTTATTTTAAATGTAGACTGGGTACAGATGAACCTCGCGCACATGTGGGATGGTTAAAATCAAAGCAAATATGCACAAATGATTAACAAATTGTGTATAGCCAATAATTAACAGCCACCAATCGGACATTGACTCAGTACATGCATGCACAACACCATAACATAACCCCTTTAAATGTTTCCATTCATAAAAAAAATCATATTTCATTTAGAACATCCAGGGAACCTTTTTATGAAAGTCAGTTGTTACCTTTTATTGCAAGATATGCTCTGAATTTCTCATCATCTTCCCATCCTGCGACAAATGCATGGAGTAACTGGCCAAAGCAGCTGAATGCAAAGTCGCTGCCTTGCTGAATACATATCTCTGTGTGGGTTTCTTTAAGCTTCAAAAGATCACAAAAAAGGAATATTTAGTAATAAAATTAACGGAAGAAAGCTGTGAAGGCGGATAGAATAATGACTACATGTATACAATAACAAAACTTAAAACTGAACAGAAAGATCGGTCATGGGAAAAGAGTTGAAAAACTGCAGAAAAATAATGCGACAAAACTAGTTCTTATTCAAGTCTGCTGACTGACTGACAAAGTGCATGCCTCAAAACTAGCAGATCCCAGGTAAAGCTGCAAAATAATATGTACAAATAATGGCTACATCTTACCTTGTCAAGTATTGTACCCAATTCTCTTAGCCTCTCTTTTGTGGAAAACAAACAAGTTGCTCTCTTCGTGAGAATTCCTTTAAAATAATTAATGATACCAGCTCTATCAATTCCAAACCTGCCCATCACCCCCCCCCCCCCCCCCCCCCCCCCTCGGCATTTGTGGGGCATTTGACATGAGAATGTTGTTAAAGCCCCCCCCCCCCCCTCCCCTCTTTGCTGGCAAATGTCCCACCCCTGGGAAAGAAACTCAGTCAAATGCCCCACGTATGCCTAGGGGTTAGGGGATTGATAGATCCATAACTCTGTTATTTATTATGAAATAATTATTTCATCATCATCTTTAGTATTTCAAAGCTCAAACCATCTGAGGTACCCATTTCACTATAAAATTTACGTACATAAATACATGTTTATTATTTAATAAACACCCCTTTAATGTTATTTAACTGATAAAAAAACTCAAATTATCCATTGGTATTAAAATCAGTTATTTTTTAATACCGTAATGGCCATGTGCAATGGAAGCAAACTCGAAATGCACTATATATTAATTATTTTATAGCTACTTAGTACTTACCAAGATCACCAAAGTGTTGTAGATACTTTATTGTTTTACCCTGCATGTCCACATCCTTTAACTGTTCCTCCACCTTTTCTGGAAACATCAACCTCGGAACTATCGTAACAAGTCCTTGTTTGCTATGGAGATACGACATAACAGTGTCCCTCAAGACACTCGAAGTAAGAGCAACATTCCCGAGCGAAGGCAAAGGGAGCGCTGCAAAAATCTTGAAATGCATTTCTTGGGGAAGAAGAGAAAAAAGCCCCAGAGTAGTTGGCTGAGTTTTCATTTTTGTGGCAGCTTGCTTTGCTTTCTTGTTAGTAGTTTTTGTAACTTTATAGTGTTTCACACTTCTCAGGTAGTGGCAGATATTCGCAGCCATTCTAGAGTAGTCAGTGATTTCGACTTCACTTCATTTATCAAGAGCTCGGCATTTTCCTGAAAGAGCAATAGTATTATTTTCAAGCAAAACAATGAATAGAATTCTCAAAGAAAATGTTGCTTAGAAAACAGATATTTAAATACTTCGACATATAATTTTAATACGTATAAAATAACAACAACAACCAATACTACAGTAGTCATTATACTATAGCCTATAGGCAGTATTGCAGTAAATCAGAATTCACTGGGTGTATGGACAGGAAAATAGTTTAATAGGGCTATATAAACGTGTTTTCCCCCACTATGATTTTATGAAACAAGGGGGAAGTATAAAGCAAGTATCCTAAACAATGCTTACAAGATTGACACTAACTGACTAAGACTAAAAACCCAACATGAGTTTAGAGAAAAAGTATGTTATAATTATAAAGTTTAAACTCAAAACAACGGAATAACTGCAAAAGCAGAAATTCATCTTCAAGAACTGTTGGGTGGGAAGAAATATTTGTTATTGCCTACGTACCTGTGTCCAAAGATTTATTACAACAATTCAGGAAAGGAAAGAAGTTCCACTCAAAACTCCTCCTAGTTCTATAAACGACTGCAACAACATTTGTGACGAAAATTAACAAATAAAAAAAATTGAAAAGAAGTTGTAACAAGTAAAAGGCGGGAAAAAGTAAACGGCGCGGCGCGACGCGTGCGAAAAAGAACGCAACGCGCACGACGCGCGCTGGATAGACTCGTTTTCGCGCGCTTTTTCCGCATTCCTTATTTGGGCACGCTCAAAGCTTCTGGGTTGAGCGAGCTGAGCTTGTTATTGTACCTTATTATAGGAAATTAACAATGCACTTTATTAACGCTATTTTACAAAATTCGCGTTAATTTAATGTATCTTAATTAATGTCGATGTAAATTTAATGCACGCTATTTTACAACATTGTTATTTTAAAGCACCTTTATTTCATTTCAAAACCTTATTAGTTCATGACTCCTCTATTGGCTCTTCAGAGTCACTATTGCGGTTTGGTTTCCGTCAATCAAACGAGTGAGCAGCTCTTGGTGATTTCACCGTGAGGCTTTGAAAGATCTTTTGAATTGATAGGGTCTAGTTAGGCTTCAAACCCAAATTTTCGGCTTTAAAAAAAACTTAGAAACATCCGTGCACTTGTCTTGGAAGGTTTTATTGACGGAAGCCAAAACGCAGTTTGGCGTTCAGAAATGTAAAGTGCGAGTTTGCAGAATTATGAAAATCGCAGTAAATAAAGCAAGATGCTTATCGAAAAATTCGCGTTAATTTAATGCATGTAAACCTAACTTTTGAAAAATTCGCGTTAATTTAGTGTAACGTAAATTTTCTTCGCGTTGTCAACGTGCATTGTTAATTTCCTATAATAAGGTAGTTATTATGACGAAACACCCAGTACCTTTAATTTCATCACGCCACCAATTAGCTGTCGAAAACACATGCAGAGGCCGCCAAAAAACCGTAACTCCAATAAAAGGTAATAAAAGAGTAAAAAGGCGCGACTGCATGCCAAGTCGCTCTCCAAAAACAACCGAGACTCCGAGATCCTCTCCAAAAACATACGAGACTCCGAGACCCTCTCCAAAAAGAAATCCGATACTCCGAGCTTGGTAAACTTGTAAAGAAAAACCGAGACTCCGAGACCGACCTATAAAATGCGAAATTTCGAGACTTTACCGACTTTTTGCGAGAGCCTCCGTTTTTCTTGACACCATTCACTACCCTTCCCCGTATGTCGGGGGCACTTTTTTTCATCAAAGTCCCCAGTACTAGTGGGGCCAAGGCAAGCCCCCAACAGGAGACTAAAACTATACAATCAACGTTCAAGAACTCTAATAAAAAATGACGTTTTTTAGAACGTTGATTGTATAGTTTAGCCCAGGCTGCCTCATAAATAATCTGTTCTTCAACTAAAACGTAATGAAATGAGCATACAACAATTACTGGCAAGTTCACATAGCCCTATTTTGTGCACAAAATATCACATGTTTAAAGTAAACGCATATAACCTTTTCAACACCTTCGAAGGGTTAGCCAGTCTTTTGAGTCTTTGATTGAAAGCACGACGAGGAGCCCATGATTATTACCAATATAAATGGCTCCTTTGTATTATCATGGGCTCCTGCCTCCTGGCACAACTCGTTTCCAATAATTCGCGATGTGTCCATATGCATACAGCTAGCCCGCAATTAAAATATTACCATGAAAAATGCTCTAAGCAAAGTCCCCACATTTTCCATTTAGATATAAACAGGTGGTTAAAATATAATTAACCGGACATCAGAAGTCGGTCAGAAGGCTACCACGGTCATTCCTTAGACGGGTAAGTCTCTGAGTGACTCTGAGATTCTCAGTGGTATCTGACAAGTTAACAAATTGTGCCCCTAAGTGATTTTGGTAGTAAACCGTTCAAGACTTTAAACATATTAATACCTTTTAGCTCATATGGCGTTCAGAAATACTCAACCAGTTTAGTGACAGTACAATAAAATGATTCTGCTACGGTATCAAATGGCAATCCCGAAATAATTCGGGCTGCTCTTCTATTCTGTAGTTTTTGTTTTCTCAATCATCTCTTTGTTTCGGCGATGTCCCAAACTGGCGAACAGTCGCGGCGAAATGAGGCATAACTATAGTCTTATAAATAGTTATTAGAATGTCCTTTAGTACAAAGGGCTTCATTCTCTTAAGGACACCAAGGCCTGATGAAATTTTATTCACGATCAAAAGAGGCATTCGTCAAAAATAACGCCCAGATATTTTGTAGTCCCGACCCTCTTAATATTCTTGTTGTCAATATAAATATTAATTTTATCATTTACTCTGGCCAATCTCAGTGTCTTGAACCAATCAACAAGAATTCAGTTTTAGCGACGTTCAAACTTAATTTTATATTGCCTTTAAGCCAATCATTGATGCGTATCAGTTAAGTCACTGTTCATCATGTCGTTTATCTCATTGTAGTCACTTGATGAGACATTGAGATTCGTGTCGTCGGCGTACATTCGGGGCTTTGCAAATTTTAGACAATTCGGGAAATCGTTGACATATAAAAGAAATAGGAGCGGGCCCAAAATGCTCTATGTGGTACGCCGCAAGTAATGGGGCGTGGCTTAGAGAGTACGCAGTTGACAAGTCACTGCTGATAACGGCACGACAAATAGGAACATAACCAATCTAGGGTTTTTCCCTCTATCCCATATTTTTGCAGTTCCTCAACAATATGTTGTGGTTGACAGTATCGAATGCTTTGGACAAGTCAATATAGACAACTCAGTGCATTAATTACACATTGGTCAATTCGTTAGTTGCCTCGAGCAGGGTGTAACGAGCTAGCGGAAGCCTGATTGACAATTGCTGAGAATACTGTTTTCCTGTAGATAGGTAAACCCAGGAGCCCAATTACCCAACCTGATTGTAAATTAGTCTTTCGCAAACTTTGGCAACGGATCGGTATAACAGAAGTTATGGTCTTCGGTAATTACCCATGTCTGACTTTTTCCACTCGTATGGATTGGAGTAATTTTAGCATATTTCTATGGTTACTTTCAAATGTTCGACTATTTTCAGGCTCCATTACTGATTTGCATCCATGATTAATGATAATAACGTATTAATCCACTTTTAATTTACTTCCGGTCAAAGACGGAATGCGATGCAATGAAAAAGTCGAGAGATTATTGATGCTGTCCGAAAATGAATGATTTAGTAATATTTGTTAATTTTTCGTTTACCAGATTGTATTTAACTGATTTTAATTTCAGAAAAGTGAGCAAAAAGGCAAAAGTAATAAAGAGCAGATAATCATTAGCTGATAAATAATTCGTTGATCATTAATCATCCTTAGCTAATAATCAATTATGTTTCGTGTAGTGTCCGAGCGCTCACCGAGTAGGATTGACCAATCAGGTGTCTCTTGTTGACCGGCGCCGAGTGGAAAATTCAGAAAGTTCAGTGTCCTTCCATGTTCAGTAATATATTGAAGCTATTCAGGGCATCTTCAAGTTATTTAGGATACCTAAAGCCATGATCAAGCTTTTCTCACTGAAACAACAAAAGAAAGAAGGCGAGGGTGCGAAAAGCGGAACCAAGAGGGCTTCAGCCGCGCAGTTAAGGATACAAAAAGGTGCGGCGTGGTTGGTTTGATTTTGATTTTTTTTTACGTAAATTTTGTGCAAAGTCATGCGTTCTTTTATGGCATTGAACCACAAGGAACGCTTTCTACAGGGAATGTAAACTCCTGCAATGCTCATACATTCTTCAGAGCAAAGATATGCCATCTACGAAGGCGATAGCCGTAAATAATATGACGTAAAGAAGAAACATTCAATGGGTGTTCGTTTTGAGGGTCTTGCATTGAACGTTCAAAGCTCTGACTGATTGAGAGCAAATTTCTGTCTTCTGAGGGTTTAGTCGATAAAAACCTGAGAAATTAAAACCCTTGAGAAACTCTTCGAGCTTAATCAGTGATTGAACCTTAACTTGAAGTCCTCTTCTCTCTTTTTCGGCGTCCATTACACGAATAATCTCCAATATTTTGAGTTACGACTTTGGTAAACCTCAGTTTGAAACTGCAAACATTCAACTTGGCCTTGGGATATTTCTCAATCAGTATTTACTCCCTTCTGAAATACATGATTTTAATATGAAAATTAGAAAATCGCTTTCCAGACTGGCTAGTGATCATTGTAATTTCCTAAAACCATACTCATATAATTGACAAACATTTTTTGGTTATCTTGGTACATTGTACATGGTGTACCCTACTGGTATTTAAACATGTATGGTGTTAGGAAGTTCAAAATGTTTGGTAGTGAATATTAATTTGGTCTACCAACATATTGATGCTGTCATGATGCCACTTTATATAGATTTTTATATTGCATCATTCTGGAATACTTCAATAATATAAACAACAGTTGCTGTTTGTGCCGATTGGCTAGTTATTGAAATCAGAGCAGAAAGTTGAATCCAAAGGTTGGTTTTGGTATTGTTATAAACAGGAACCTTTATGAAAGAGTTTTGTGAACCAGCTTAATAGACCAGTTTGTGGTTAATTCTAACATGTGCGAAATGCAGTGTTTGTATGGGAATCCGATGCCAAATATAATCCGTAAAATCAAATCTCTGAAATATTCTTCATATACAAACTTAAGGTACCAGGTAAAAGATTAACTGATCGACATTTGAGGGATGTAGCTGTGCTGGGAAGTGTGCAATAGTGTTTTCAGTTTTCCATACATTTGTCTGTAAAAATGTGTCAAAGTCTGTGGGAAAATTTACAGACAATGTATGGAAAACTGAAAACACGATTGCACGCTTCCCAGCACAGCTACATCCCTCAAATCTCGATCGGTTAATCTTTTACTTGATATCTTAAGTTTGTATCTGAAGAATATTTCAGAGATTCGATTTTACAGATTATATTTGGCATCGGATTCCAATACAAACACTGTATTTTGCATCGTGTTTGCACCCCTTTCAAAATGTTGTAATTAACCGCAAACTGGTCTATTGACTTACTTGTAAATGTAAGCCCAAGTATACGTGTACATCACATTTCCAGTGTGGTTATCTCTTAAATTTCTTATGTTAATGTTCCACCTCTGGATTCTGCGTTATTAATGCATAAAAATGAAAAAAAGGTGCAATTTATTTTTGGACATGCAAAAATTAATAATGTAGCTAGATAAATACCCTTGTTTCTTTTTCAAGGAATTTCTACTGCATCAACCAAGATTGTGTCACTGGTGACATTGTGTGAAGAGAACAACTTACAATAATTTAATACTAAAATTCTGAAAAACTTTGACTTGATTCTTGATCAGGGACTTGTTGTTTTAGGATTCAGAACTAATTATTTATATATATTTATATATATTTATTATTTATAATTATTATTCAAAATTGTTTTATTGGAGCAAGGACTCATCAGATGCCATCTGTAACAAAGTAGTCATTGCTAAATGACTTGCATTTAATAAACAGTAAATTATATGGCTGCTTGGTGATACAAAAATTATCTTCTCATGTTTACTTAATTATAACTTACTCATTCCAAGCTGTACTCACTTGTGAGTTTTTCCGCTGAAGACCTGGAGACAAATTCTATATCTTTTCTTGACCATGTTATAAATATCCTCTATTTATCAACTATGCAATGTAAGTGTTGGTGCTAGTATTCTAACCACCACTTTTGCTATCTACTGTACATGTATGACTTGCTGGTAGTAATTAGTCCATGTATGGACCCATGGAAGGTTTTCTTCACAACAAAGTTCATTTAACATCCCACATGGCTCGCATCTCTGTGTAGATACATTCAAAAATGGTGACTAACTCACCTCACATGAGCATGAGGCAAGCCAGTCCATGACAGTAGCTTGTTAAATATTATTGGAGGTAATTCTTGGAATGGGTCTATTATCCATCTATTACTGGTATACTATTAGGGAAGGTACCTTTTTTTATTGGGGAGGAGGACTGGGAGATTTGCAACAATTTTTGTTAAAAAAGTCGTGGCCCTCTCCTTTTCATCAGTAAAGTAAATTCATGACCCTCCATTCAAGACATCAAGAAAACATGTGACCCTCCCCCCACCAAAAACATTTTTTTATGAACCATGTGTGGAAATCTTTACCTCCCTCCTTTAGGGCCGCTACATGGGCTACTATGCCAAAACTAGGCGGAATAGAAAAAAATTGAATAGAATATAATTCAGGTGTTATTCCTGCAAACAAAAACAATCATCCAAACCCTATATATATATAATATACCTGTACCACGATATAGCGAATGTATGTTTAATTAACGTTATTTATATCGGCCACTTTACTGCCCGGAAGCCACTTGGCTCACATATCAGTGGGATTCTGCTTGTGGTGAGTGCGAGGAGTTTGAAAGAGACAACGGTGTCTTGCAGTTATTGCGGTTGTCCTCCAGCACGACATGCCAAGCAGAAATCGTCTTGTGTGGCCAACACCACTGTTGAAAGTGAAATATCGAGCACAAGCACCAGACAGGGAGCAACAATTTGGAAAGATGAAGTGCTCGGCTGGACAAAATAATCCACATAATTTTGTGTAAAATTAAAATACACTGGATGTCATGAATGTGGGATACTTTCACTGTTTTTCTATCTGTTTGAAGCAGCTTAAGAACTGGAAAATTTAACAGCCGAACTTTAAAAAAGACAACATCTCTGGGGAAAAAAGTTTGACCCTCCCCTGGCTTTCAAAATAAAAAGGCTTGATCCTCCAAAAAAGTTCCACATTTTTCTGATGACCCTCCCCTCTGAAGCCCCAGCCCTCCCCCCAATAAAAAACGTACCTTCCCTTATTATTGCTAGTGTTAGAAATGATTCATTATCACTTAAGTATGTGTGAATTTAAGTTTGTTTGCCAATGAACTTCTGGCATGCACTAATTAAACAAGTTTTGTCAAGGTTTTGTAACAGTGTAAAATATTCACATTGACCTCTCACACTGGTTTTTCCTCATATGAAAGATTGTTGCTAAAATATTTATATTTGACCATTTTTGTTGATATATTTTTCATCTTCCAAAAGAAAAAAAAGTGGCAGAAATATCCAAATTAGTGAAATACATGTAGGTTGCCACAGGACCAAATTAGGTTGCCTGCAATTTTCAACCAGCAGTTTGCTGTTGTGATGAACTATTTCAAACACAAATTGGAGTCTTTTATCAGGGTTTCCAAATCTTGAGAAAACAAATGAAACTGCCTCGAGGGTTTTATTGTTTTCAAAATATTTGGAATCCCCTGATGAAAGACGAGCAATGAGTGTTTGAAATATCTTCTCATGCGAATGTTAAACCGAAAATTTACATATGCTTCTTTTCAAACTTCATTAGCAATAATTATTCTTTACCATTTGACTGTTGAATATAATTATTCAATATACATGTATATAGCTTATTATTCTTTTTTTGATAGCAGCGATTTCAACTAGCATACCAGTAGTGTAGTGGTCAAGAGTTAGTACAAGCAGTTGGAAGGGTCGAGGTTCGAACTCCAGTGGATGTACACTTTTTCTTTCTATGTCGTTCTTTACTTCTTCACTAATTACTTGTAGTTTATCAGTATGTAATTAGTTAGTGGTTCATGAATATGATGATTAAGAAATATTGATCACAAGGGTTGGAAATCTGATCAAACACTAGTGCATTTGGAACTGGCGTTTCATTGGATGTTGAGATGCATCCACCTGACAAAGCTTCGAACAAGAGTTTCACCCAGTATCAAGATCCATGCATGTGACCAAATACATGGATAACTATCTCATTAATTATTAATGAATTTGAGAAATCATTTTCTCAACATGTTGCTCTTTTGAAGGCATATTTCTATTCCAAACTTCATTTTTTTATTTTCTTTGTGGAAAATATTAAAAACATCTTGCCTTTCTGTAAGTTCACTTGAAGGTTTACATGTGAAAAGTAGCCCCACATGTTGTTGTGTTGAGTGCCACAGGAACACTGGTTCACATAATGGTGGATATAAAAACTGAAGATTCACAGTCCAAACATATAAGACTTACCATGTTTGTCCCGAAAAACAATTTGGACAGGTAAAAATGTCGGTTAGACTTCACTGTTCTGTAGGTCGTATCCTATTGGACTTCACTGATAAAGAATCCCATTGTTTTAGGGTTAGGGTTTGTATTGTTTCAGGGGTAGGCTATTGTTTGGGTAACCAATAACGTTTCAGGTTGCAAACGGTGAAGTCTGCCCCAAAAATGTAGCAACTTTACATTAATTAATACAAAATTAATATGCAAAACATTTACTATCTCAAAATTTGATTGTAGTCTCACTTTTAAGACCAGAAAGGACCTAACATTCCCTTATCACCTCTTAGTTAATTCACACATACATTTGTAATTAGGTGTTTAATGATCGTAGACCCAACTTCAGTCCTCCTTAATGAATTTTGAGCCTTTCTCTTTTAGATATTGGTGAGCTGAGCTTACCCAAGACATGTCAAACAGATTTCCCTGACCCAGATGATTTACTAAATTTCAAGCTTATTATAACACCTGATGAGGTAATGGCATCATTTATCTATAAATGCATGTATGTTTTATTGTGCAATGCTTGGGTCTGTATACACCAGAAGGGATTGCATGCAGAGAAGATGAAGTGAGCTAAATTTGGAGTGAAAATGTCCACAGCACACAAAGCTCTAATGCACAAACCTGCTTTCTATCCTGTATTTCTCTCTAGTACATACCAGTGTAACAGCTAAATTATAAACTTCTTTCTTGTTCAAGTTTGTGTACATGTACATGTTCTTATATATATTTTCATATATTCTATCAACTGATCTCAGAAAATTACTGGAAACCCCACTGATCCAAGTTCAAGTTAAATTTATTTACACTATTCCTATTTTTTTTCAGAGAAACATACATTTTATATCATTAAGAAAACAGCTTTGAAAACATAAATAGTTTAGTTTATATTGTTTGAGTGTGTGCAGTAATTAAAGTACAATGTAGCAAGAAGCTTTTGAGTTAATCATTGCCTATTACATGTATGTTTATGAATAATACAGACAGAAGAAAAAGACTCATTATAAATATAAAGAAAAATACATGTAGTTGTTACAAGTATCATAGAAATAGTATTCGAAGGAAGATAAATTTATTTATATTTGTATTAATATACATTTTTTAAATGAAAATATACATATGTATACATATATATACAAAGAATATAGTTATGCACCAGTCAATGTAAACCCCCCCCCAACTCGGGCATGACCGGGGACTTGGAATTTGGGGTCAGTGAAAGTGAGAAAATGCCCTTGCCCCTGGGGACATGTTGCCGATCCAATGCCCCTGCATATCCCTGCCCCCCGGGGGAGTCTAGGGAAAATACACAACACATTTGGAACAGCACGACCTAGGACAGAAGAAGAAGATGTAGAAGAGGAAGATACTATACAACAAACAGCACAACATAAAGCTATTCTTGGTTTGCATGTGACGTCAGGACGGCCATGCTGGTGGACGTTAAACAAAAGATTCTTCATTAGCGTCTCTTGTTCGTCCACCAGCACGTTTTTGTCTGTTGATTCTCCTGGGATTGATTGCAAACCATCAATATGCCTCCGCCAATTGTGGCATTCAACCTGTACGTCAAACAACAATAATATAAACGAGAGCCCAACGACAACACTGTCAATTAAGGTCCAAGAGACCCAAGCACTAAAGGCAAATTTTAAAAGTATCAAACTTGCAAGGGGAGACCTCACGAACAACAAATCAACAGTGCGTTTAGAGGGGGGCCAAATTAATCCATTGAGAAATGTGATATCACCTTTGCATTCAGATGCGCGCAAAAACATTCTCGTTATGTGCAGAGCCTTCAGTAATACTGGCCAGCAGGTAGGCTCTGGGTGAACTCCCGGTTAAGTCCCCGGTACAGAAACCGAAGAGGTGAAAGCCAGCGAATAGCGAATTCCCCACCTAGCAGGGATGAATATGGTGGTGAATACGAGGTAAATACCCCCCCTTCGCCCTGGTCATGCCCGGGTTGGGGGGGGGTTTACATTGACTGGTGCATTACTGCATATTGATGGTAATATAATAATATAGGTTTGATTTCTTTTATTATTGCAGGGATTTTATAAAAATGGAAGATTTGTATTTAGTTTTAAGGTAAGGCATAGTTCAGTATTATTATCTTCATCCCTGAATTTACAGTATATAATTATTATGCATACTTTTATTCCAGAAACATTAAAAAAGCAAGGAAAAAACATAGAATATGACAAGGCATCAAAGTATTATCCACATAAATCTAGCATTTAAAAAAAAAGAAAGTTAGAAAGAATTAAGGAATTCTTTTAATTTGTAATTATATCACATCTATGTAAACAGTCCTTCACTTTGAGCATACTGTATGTTATGGTCTAGAAATATGGATGAATTAATATACTTTTTTTCATTTTTGTGTCTTCTGCTTCTATGAAGCTACATGTGTAAGCTGTGGGCATTTTGTGATTATATATATATGTACAAGCTCAGGAATGTTAGTCAAGGCAAGAAGAATATAAAAGTTGGAAGTGTAAGCTTCAACCTTACTGTACTAGACCATTGACTGTAATAGCGGAGCTCCCACCCGGGCACCATACATATACATGTAGGATGAGAGCAGAAATTGAATGACTTCCGGTTTCCCTCGCGTCTGAACTGTGTGGAACCAGGCACGGATGCACAAATCATGTGGATGTGCCTGAAAATTTGGCTACTACTTCATGTAACCGTGCATGAAACTTCCCAAACTTCAACTTTCCCGAACTTTATCTTTTCCCCTATTCCGTGTTACCCAGTTACCTGTTACCTTGTTATTTCTGTTATATATTGTTACCCTGTTACTTTATAATAGTTACCTCTGTCATCTGTTACCTTGTTATCCTGTTACCTTGTTACCTCTGTCACCTTGTTACCTCTGTCACCCTGTTACCTCTGTTATCTTGTTACCTCTCACCCAGTTAACTTGTTACAATGTACTTCTGTTACCTTGTTATCTCTGTTATCATGTTACCTTGTTACTTCTGTTACCCTGTACCCTTGTCGCCTCTGTCACCCTGTACCCTTGTTACATTGTTACCTCTGTCACCTCATTACCTTGACAATTTAGCATCGTCTTTTAGGCACTATTGATGGAGTTAAAGTAAGTTAAAGTAAGTTAAAGTAATTCCTATATAGTAACCGGAAGCTCATAATAATTGATAACAAATTAATTTAAATGCCAAGTAATTTTTCCCACTTAAAATAATGAAAAGATAATTGTGTACATCTTAAACCTTCCTTTACCCACAAATTATGCATTTCTATTACTGTAGGTTGGACCTGGTTACCCACATGATGCACCCAAAGTGAAATGCGAAACAAAGGTACATGTATTATGGAGGGTAGGCCATTCCAGCAGCTGAGCATTTATGATCGACCAATCAATTGACCATGATCAACCAATCAATTGACCATGATTGATCTTGGTCAAGCTATCATTCAACCATGATCAACCAATCGATCGACCATGGTTGACCGTTGTTGGGCATTCGATTGACCATAGTTGAGCAACATCCACCATTCTATGGTTCCAACCTTTTGAAGAGGTTAGTAACTTACAGTACCGATCAAAACTACATGTAACCTCACCCTTGTGTTTGCTTTGCGTGCACTCAAAATGCATGCAAAGCAAACCCTGCATTTACTTTACATGCACTCAGATTAGACCCTGTGTTTGCTTTGCGTTTACCAAATGTATGTGTTCACTTTGAGTTTGCTTTGCATTTGCTTTGTGTTTACTGTGTGTTCACTTTGAGTTTGCTTTGCATTTGCTTTGTGTTTACTTTGTGTTCACTTTGAGTTTGCTTTGCATTTGCTTTTACTATGTGTTCACTTTGAGTTTGCTTTGCATTTGCTTTGTGTTTACTATGTGTTCACTTTGAGTTTGCTTTGCATTTGCTTTGCGTTTACTATGGGTTCACTATTAGTTTGCTTTGCATTTACTTTGAGTTTACTTTATGGCCTGTGTTTACTTTGCGTGAATGCAAAGCAAATACAAAGTAAACTCTGTGTTTGCTTTGCGTTTACTCAAAAGTACACGCAAAGTAAAAGCAAATGCAGGCGAGGTTAGTTTCGATCAGTACTGTACTTAAAATTATGATTGACCATCAGGATGACAGTGACCGACTGAGATTGACAGGTTGACCGCGATTAGCAGAGGACCAGTGATTATCATACCATTGTTCCATTGCCGGTTTGCTCATTTGACAGCAATACAATTCGTAACATGAACATTTGAGAAATTAAAGGGGCTGTGTCATGGTAAGACTTAACATTCGTTTCTCCAGGCCGGAAATAGCTACTGAATTTCCACCGATTTTGATATGAACTAACGAACCTCTCGGGCATGTGGGATGCTTAAAATGAAAGCAAATATGCAAAAATGACTAACAAACAGTGTATATAAACAGTCTCCAGGGAAAATATTGAAAATACTTTCAATCAAGCATTGAGGGAGGGAAGTTTAACTGTTTGTATCCAATTAACAGCCACTAAACGAGCGATTACTCGATACATGTGCAGTACCATGACATAGCCCCTTTAACATCAGGGCTAAAAATAACGGCCGGTCATCGGACAATGTCCGGCCAGAATTGGAACTTGTCTGGTCAAATCTTTGCCTTGCCGGTCATTTTGACCAGTCAATGTTACTACAGTTTCAACTAAATACTGATCTTGACCGGCGACTGACCGGCCATTATTTTTAGCCCTGAACATAACTCAAAACATGAACATAATTTATGAGAATAATGTACATGTAACTCATAACATGAACATAACAACATACATGTACAGTTGTAACTGATTACATGATGCCAAAAGATTCCTTGAAACCTGACAATTGGCATAACATTTAAAATCATAATTTTTGATCGAGTGTAATCGCCCTTAATCAATGATCGACAACAGTCATTCCATCATTAATTATCCTTAAAACTAGACAGCGTAACTTTAGAAGAGGGAGAAAGTCATGTTTGACCAACAGTGATCGAGCATAGTCAACCATAATTGACTGTGATTGAGCGTAATTGAGCATAGTCAACCACAAATATCAATCATACAGTTAACCATGATTGATTGTGATCGAGTGTAGTCATAATTCGATCAGTCGGTCGATTGATGTTGAGCCTGCTAGAATGACCTACTTTTGTATTATGTACATTGTACATGTAGGATAAGTTGTTTTCTTCAAGGCATTAAAACTTAGGGAATAATACCAAATTTATGTTATTGTATTCTTATACCAAAACAATTAACAGTAATATCCCCCAAAGTGGAGTTGACTAGTGGTGTATATTTATGGAGCAGTAAAGTGGCATTGTTTTAACCCTTTCACCACCAGACGTTTTCAGTGAAAAGTGCTCTAAACACCCGTGGTTTGGGGGATTTTAGTGAAAATAATTTATTACCATCATATCTTTAACTCTAAAAAATTACAGCAATCAGCTTCCAGAATTAGAAGCTCAAATTTTGGAAGGAAAAATTGAAAGGAAAATCAAGCCTGTTGAACTTTAAATGAGATTACTCCATAGTTTATCCATTGTAAATCTGTAAGTGTTTAAACTTCATGTCTATTTACCTACACAATCGTATACAATATCCGAACTTTCCATAGCATTTGCTTGACGGTACTATTTCGTCCAAGGTCGATTCTTAGCTAAATGTAGGCCTGAATTTCATGTCAACATAACCATGCTCGCAGCAACCTCGTCCCCAGGGTCTTCTCGGTCAGATCCAAGATGGCGGCTACTCAGAGAGAAGACCCTGGTAAACGCTGAACTGTCACGTATTCTAATTGGCTCTTCGATTATGACGCAAGGGTTGTACTAACAATGCTTTTTATTGGCCAAACGGACTGAGTCCAGAGAGATGAACTTGTATATAGTTTAGATTGCTCAAATTTTAATTAATAAAACGATTTTAAATAACCTTAAAACACGTTGTGTAGCTAGAGCAATAGATGAAGTGCATTACTGGGTAGTTTTCTGGTAAGGTTCATCAGTGGGAAAGCCAGGAGAAGCCGTTAAACCTGAACATGTGCTATCGATCGCTTCGCTTCAACGCTAACGGAAAATGAACGGCTTTTTAAGATTCTCTTCTAGCTTAGATACATCCTGGTGGCTTTAAGATACCTTTCCACTGGTTCTTTATCCAAGTAAACTCCATTTCAAGCCATTTAGTAGACTGTTTCCACTGCATCGTTCGTCGCGTGGAAATACCGTTAATCGCTTCTCGCTCACTCCGGATTGGGATACCTATGGTTTTACACGTCATGAACTTTTCCCATATTTAGCTTGGCCGCCATCTTAGATTGCCAAATCACGTGACAAAATACTCCCAAAATCTGGGAGTATTTGATCACGTGATCCAGCCTTTACCAGGGTCTTCTCTCTGAGTAGCCGCCATCTTGGATCTGACCGAGAAGACCCTGGGGACGAGGTTGTGCTCGCAGTTGCGTTCATCAAAGCTTAGTAACCACACATTTTATTGGAAGAGACAAAACTGGACACTAGAATGCTGCCATGTGTGCACAGAACAAAAACAAAACATGGAGCGCAGTGAGATCTGCCGTACGTGCATGGTTATCACATCTACAAGGACATCTGGAAGTCATTATCTGGGAGAAACTGATTGCTCATGGAGAGATGGAAAATCAGTGTTAACGTACTACGTGAGTATACTCCAGAATAGCGTGGTATTTTCTCGCTGCAGAGGAACTACAATTGTATAACTGTTGAAGTTACTGGGAAACGCCGACACTGCAAAAAACTTTGCTGTGGAATGGAGATTGCGTGACTGGTGACATTTAGTTGTTTGAGAAAAGCGACTGTTAACCACTTAAAAGATCTTTTAAGATTTAACGGAAGGATCTGGAACAAGTAACAAACAAGAAACAGTGAACACGAATGGCTCATTTAGGAGTTACCAAGCTTGCGAAAGTGATGATTTAGTGCTTCCTTTCTTTTTGTTGTGTCTACAGTCTCACTTTGTTTTTTTAACGTTAATTTATGGAAATTTATTGAACTTTTATAGATTTTGTTGCAGATAAGCTGCACCCGCGATTTGCAATGAAGATTTTGGGTAAAAAGGTGTGGCTTATCTGCTGCTGTTTATGGTACCCTAGCTAGTGGTAAAATATAACATTAAATTTGAACTACAACATAAATGTTATACTAATACAGGATATTCTGAGTTTGGGTAGCCAATCTGGGTGTGCAAAAAGCACTATTCACTTGCCTGTACGTAAGTTACAGCTACATGTATATCAAAAAAGGTTGTCTCCGACAAATGAGAAGCGACATTCCCAGACTGAAATGGATTGTGGTTGTAACTGAAAATCTGAGATGTTTGTTTTTGGGTGAAACATTTTAAGATGAATATTAATCAAATCTGCAAATCTATTTTCGAATTACACTAGTTTACCTTTTTCACACAGCTGGACACTTATAACCACAATCCATTTCGGTCTGGCAATGGCGCTTGTCATTTATGCCATTTGTATGGGACAACCTTTTTTAAATAGCTGTACACCAATAATAATTATTCATTGTTGATTGTTTTTTTCAGGTTTATCATCCCAATATTGATTTGGAAGGCAACATTTGTTTAAATATCCTAAGGCGAGTTGTTTGTGTATGTTGTATAGTGAGAACTTCTGTTTCTGAAGGTGCTTTAATAATGTAACTATAACAAAGTGTACATGAATTATCTGTCTATAAAATAGGGAAGATTGGAAGCCTGTGTTGACGATAAACTCCATTATCTATGGATTACAATACCTTTTCCTTGTGAGTATGAATGTGTCTTATACATACATAGCTTAAGGTTACCGTATACCTTCGCGGCATGTTTTCTTTAAAAAAAATATTTGTTTAATTCTTTTGAAATTGAGGATTGATCTTGATCTTTGCAAAAAAAATTTTTTTAAGCACGTAAAAGTTTGCGAGATATTAGAAAAAAAACTAATTTGAAGGAAAGTAAATAAATCGCTTAGGCGTGATAAATCCCTCTGATCCCATTATGTGCCACAGGCACCCCGCTGAATTTTTGCGAGAAACTACATCCGGAGCTTCAGACTAGCCGTGACTCGTGAGTTCAGTGATTTTATAGCGTTTAATTTACCGGTATATCGATCGTGGATATGTCCAGAAGAGAAAAGAATAATCCTTGGATAAAAGGTAAAAAAAGAAGACAGGCCCCAAGAAGATTCAAGAGAATGAGCTCGAGAAGGAGCAAAGTTTCAATACGGAGAAGAAAGTGATGCTCGCGGAAAGCGACAAAGGCTCGTGGTTCGAACAGCCTTCACGTTCGACGACTCCCACTTCGAGTTCTATTAGTACTGCTCCAACTCAGACGGAAAGCTGCTCAGCTAGTAGGCTTAAACTTTTCCAGGTACAAGAAAAGAGACGGAAGATTCAGAGAGTAGCAGCGAATCCGCATCCGACTCTAATGTCTTGGGTGACTCGCAGCTTCCAACCTGGGCCGTGGTCAATCCAGGAGTTCTAAATCGTGAACTTGAGCGAAGTTCAGCCTGTCGATTTTGTGGAACTGAAGGAATCATTGCAGCTAACATAGCAGGTTTAGGATCAACATCAACGTTCGGAGCACGAGGTTGCCTGCCACTCGCTTTTCTCTTCGCT
Organism: Actinernus sp. WN-2022; assembly: GCA_030867875.1. NCBI lineage: Eukaryota > Metazoa > Cnidaria > Anthozoa > Actiniaria > Actinernidae > Actinernus > Actinernus sp. WN-2022. The sequence goes on from JAOWCC010000577.1 coordinate 17,537,677, forward strand.
CTTGTTTGCAGCGTTGCCTTTCGACGCGATTTAGTTTTCGATATCCGGCCCTCTCCCTTCTTGGTACAACCCGTTGATTTACCTTTCTTTTTCCACTTTTGCGCATTATCTCTAGTTTTGGCCATAACACAACGCTCTTTTGAATATTTGTGACACGACACTAGTATGTATGTTTCTTATGCAATTTGAGCCAAGCTCAGAAATTCGCGGGAAATTAATACGTGATTCATAAGCTCTGGGGATCCTTACATATAATTGGCTGGTTGGTTTAGGTGTTGACGTTTGCTTTGATGAGGTGTGATGTGTTTCCTAACCTTCAGAAGCCAAAAACGCTGATAGATTTTTATGCGTATTCACTGTCTTTGGATGAATTTATAGGTTATGAAGACTTGTCAGATTTTGATGAAACTTGGCCTAGTGTTAGAGGAGCTACATATGAACCAAAGCTTGTGAGCGTTTAGCGATATTTTAATTATTTTTCTTATAAGAGTACTTGCCGTGATGAAACACAGAAACTATTTCGATTGAAACTTTGAAGATGAATTGCATTTGAACAAAGTAAAATATAAAAAAACGCTCACACACTTTGACAGGCCATCATGTGCTGATTGACATTATGCAGCCGAATCGTCCGTAGGCGCGAACGCGGAGGGACATAAATTCACTTCTGTGAGACTCGTCTTTTTTGCGTTTGTTGCCTTAACATTTACCGAAAATGTAAGATTTGTGCAAAAAAAAAACATTTCAGTGCATTCTACATTATATAACCATTCCAGTGATATATAGGTTTCTATACTTTCCTTTAAAGTGATGCACGTGCGATTTTATTTGCGAGAGACACCCGCGAAGGTATACGGTAACCTTAACTTACATGTACATCCTAGATCCACCCTACTAGTCGTGCTACATTTTGTAGGTTATTCAATGATTTGTTTCACAATTGAGACATGAATTCAGAGTCTAGCCAATAACTACATGTACATTGAACATACATGTACAGCAAAACTTTCTTAACATCATTTAAATGCAAGGTTTGCACAGTATTGAAAAGTTGTTAGATTTTAGAGAGGCCTTGAAAGGTCCTTGAATTAAAAAAAGAAGAAAAGTTGTCGAATTTCTTCATATGGCTGTGATAATTAAGTCATTGAATTTGCCCATAATAATATAATATACAAGGGTGTCTACATACACAATACACAGCATTAAATACATTGTATGATCCTTCTGATGTCGGCCTGCCTGCCATCTTGGAACCAACCGAAAAGACCCTTGGAATGAGGTTGTGTTTGGCAAGTCCATTGACCAGCAGTTATAATTATTTATAATTTGTACTCAATAGAGGTGAAATATTTTTCTCTTGAGCCTTCAAAAATGAATTGCTGCCTTGATAAGTCCTTGAAAACATGTCTGCTTATTCTGTCTTAACCCTGAAATGGCTTTCATAATCTTTATGGAAATACATGTAGCTTCATGTACATGTATGTTTCACATACCTACATTGTTCATTTTGCTTTCTTAGGAACCAAACCCAGATGACCCCCTGAACAAAGGTTTGTAGGATAAAAAGTAGTTAGTACAAGTCATGCCTTTGTACATAATTTACAAGTACAGTTTATCGCGGAGCTCCTATTCGGCCTGCATGTGCACAGCACCATAGATATAGGATGAGCAAAAAAAATTAGACTTGTGGTTTCCCTTGTGCCGGAACCCCAACGTGCAGCGTGGAAATGCACATGCACTGTTAACCAGGTGGCCCAGTTCGAAACTTAGCTAGTAGCTAGTGATTTATTTTTTCATTTTTCATTATCTAATTATTTTTTCTTCTAAATATTTTGCATTGATTTCCCTTGGTGAAAGTTACCAAGGAAAAGAATTAGGGATCCCTCAGTCTTGCCTGGCTGCACTAAGGGTGTAAAACAAAACATGTAATCAATCTTTAAAATTAATGCACTTTGTTATTACCATATTACATGAAATTTTTGCAACAATCCATGTTAATTTTGTGATTTTGAAGTGTCCATATTTTGTAACACTTTTATTTTGGATTTGGCATAAATTTTAAAATCTAAGTGACTTTATTTTCACAATTTCATCTGAAAATTCGAGATTTCATCCAATAATTTGTTATTGAACATTAATATGTTGCTTGTATACCAGTATATGCTGATACCTGTAAATAAAATCAACACTACCTACCATTCATACTGCTTCTATTAATACAGTTTAAAATTAGGTTACTACATGTAGCACACAATGTTCTGAATGATATGCAGCACTCGAATTATTTAACACCTGTACGCTTGATAAAACTCGACTGATCATATGTGATTACCATAATGGCAGTATTTCTTAATTTATAGTTTACATAAATTATATGAAGTCATTTAATTTTCATGGCAACAAATTTTGCGACACTTTCATTTCATGATTTTTTCAAATCGCGCAATTCACGAAATTAAAGTGTCACGAAAATTTTATGTTAATAAGGTACCGTATTTACTCACAGATAAGCTGCACTTGCAGATAAGGCACACCCCGGATTTAGAAGCTTGAGTTTAGGAAAAAAAGTTTTTTGGAAGAATATCAAACGTCCATTGTAACCTTCATCAGATTTTCAAACTGGAGAAAACTCCAAAGTTGTATCTGTAATTTCAGCTCTGAAATAGTATAAACTTCATATCTACATGTACATACTTTATAGATACATGACCTATCTTTCCATTGTACTTGTTTACCGAGATCTGTTCATTCGGGTCACTTTTTAGATCGAATTTTACATGTCAACCAAACCAACAACGTAGTACTCCTTCGACCATAGCTTAGTAACAGGCATCTGTTGGAAGAGAGAAAACTGGACACTAGAAGTTTTGTTTTTGCTCAACGAAGTCAAAACAACATAGACCGATAGAGTAGTTTACTTTTTTTATTAGCTGTACACTGATACATGTATCATGTATAAAAGGATATCTGGAAGCCATCTATTGGAAAAAAAAGTTACTCAAAGAGAGGTGGAAGATCAGTTCGACTAATTTGCTGTGAAAGTTTTGAACAATGATGATACAGTGGGCTATTTACAGTGCGAATACTCAAGGATAGCGTGGAATTTTCTTGCTCATGAGTCATGGAGGAACTATAACCATCGAAGTAACAGGCTGACGACAACACTGCAACAAGCTTGGAGGTGGATTATGGAGATCGCATTATGGAGATTTACATGTAGTTGCTCCAGAAAAGCAACTAAAAACCGTGTTAAAGATCTTTTGACGAAGGTTTAATGGCAAGAATATAACTTACATCAAAACGGCTCAATGACCAGTGCTTAGTTTCATTTGGTTTTGTGTTTGTGTGGTGTTTAGTAGTATACCTTAACTCGCTTGAGTTAACATAAATTTTAATTTTAATTTATGTAAATTTACGGAACCTTGTGCAGATGTTCTCGCAGATAAGCCGCACCCCCGATTTCAAACGAAGATTTTGGGTAAAAAGGTGCGGCTTATCCGTGAGTGAATACGGTATTACAACTTCATTAATTATTGTTCAAAAATTACAATAATGTGATATTTTACTTTGTTGTTCCTTTATTTTCTATCACAGAAGCAGCAGAAGTGTTACGAACCAATCGACGATTGTTTGAACAGAATGTACAGAAAGCAATGCGAGGAGGCTATGTAGGAAGTGTATACTTTGAACGATGTTTGGTCAAATAGCAACTGCCTACAATAAACCAAACAACAAAGACATTGGGCAGAAAATGTATTTAATATCCCAGTGGTATATTTAGGATGGTAAAATGGAGGAAGAATTTATTAAGGCTAAAAGGCGAAGTGAATGATACTGTCAGCAAAATTGTGATTGTAAGCATATTTTTATTATGTAATGTCCTGTAAATATTCATCTGTAGATTCCTGACTAGTGTCAAACAAAGTTATTGTCAATGTGTCAAGGTTTCCAGAGTTATGTTTTTCTTCTGGGACATTCATGGACTCTGCAACAAACACATTCCATGATTGGCTTGAGTCGAAAACAATCTTGATAATATAATACACATTTCAACACCAAACTGAGAAAGATTGATTGAAAATTAATCTATACTTACACATTGTATGGCACTCAGATGCTTAGGGGAAAAGTGTATGCATTGCAAAAACTTCACAGTACAGTATTCATTGATTTGAATTAAAAGTTTGTTTTGTTTATTTATTTTTATGTAATCAAAGAAACTGTTAAAGGGGCTCTGTCAATCGAATTGAACAAAATTAACACCCGGCTGGGATAGAATAGAAATACCATACGAGACTGTGCCGTGATATGCTTTTCATACTTTTTCACTAGAGGATGGCAAAGTTTGAAGTGGATTAAAAAATCGTATTCTAGAAATTTGATTTGGGTTACACACTGAACCGATTTTCAAGTTTCTCTAAATTTACCTTAAAACTGTACTTTTCATCCACTTAATCTTTGCCATCCATCATCAAAATTGTCTCAAGTTTTCTTCAGTATACCTGGAAAGCATACTCTGCTTACCGTAAATGCTCTAGTGCCCGGGCACTTATTTAATTCTGGGGGTCTTTAAAGGGGGGCTTATTAGAGACAAGGTGGCAGCTTAATAGAGAGGTGCTTATTCGATTTCCTCTGTCAGATACTAACACTTGCCCAAAAATGAAAATGCTATAAATTAAATTTTAGACACGTTAATAAAGTAAGTTATTATTATTATTATTACAAAACAACTTACAACTGTCTTCAAAACAAAGTGCTTTTTATTCGTTCTTCAAAAACTCATGAATAATTAATGAGCATTTTGTCCAATCAGATGAAGCAAATCAGTCACGTGCATGCTCCTTTATTCCTGATAAAATCTCATCATTCTAAAAAGCCCGCTGAGGGATTTGAATTCTGTCCAAGGGGGAAACAGGGTTAATGATTGAGATTGGATAAGCACCTTGCAACTCTTGGAATTTCTATTGATGTTTCAACTTTCTCATTGAATTGCTAATTATAATTAGGATGAACGCTTTATTTAAAGAATACTAATGAACATGAAATTTTATATAAAGTTTCATCCTAATTAAGAATTCACTGATAAAGACCAAAAGCAAAAAGTACATGGAAACGATAAGGTACCTAGATAATAAATTTTGCACTAAATTTACTAATATCAGCAGACTACCGAGATACACATAATATTTTTAAAATGAAGTTATCCAACTCGCCATTACTTGTTCACCAAGCCATTGTTTATAATAACAATGTTTATACAGGGGGCTCGCATCACCAAGGTGTTTTTCAGCGAGGCCCTGTTAAAATTATAATAATAAAAATACAATGAGAAGTTCAAAGGTAAAAGTTAAAAATGCTATTATACAAAATTAAATATATAAAATCTAATTAAAAATATGTGTCTTGATATGCTGTTTAAAAACAGCCAAGGATTCGGATTCCTTTATTGACTTATCTAAATTGTTCCAGTCATAAAAACCTTGGTAAAAAAGCCGTTGTTTTCCATAATTATGTTTTACTAAAGGGAGGCGATAATCTCCCTTTCTTCTCGTATTGTAGTTGTGAATATCACTATTTCTTAAAATATTAAAATTGTAATTTATAAGTCCGTGGATATACTTAAATATAAGTATAAGTCTATGTACAAGGCGCCGCTGGGATAAAGTGGGCCAACCAAGTCTATTGAGAGCATCAGTGGCTGAGGCATGCCTAGGCAGGTCAAGAATAATTTTAGCTGCCTTGTTTTGTATGATCTGGAGATCTTCCATGAGGGTGGCATTGTTCTTATCGCCCCAGATAATGTCAGCGTAGTCCAAAAGTGGGCTAACAAGACTATTATATAAAGTTGCTCGTGCCTCTAAAGGAAGCAAGTGCTTGACACGTTTGAGTAATCCAAGCCTTTGATTGGCTTTGGCAATTATAGCCTCGATTTGCTCGTGCCAGTTCATGTGTTTACTTATAACTCCAAGGTACTTAATAGAGTCTGAACTCTCGAGATTATAATTATCTATAGTAAGCTTAATACTTGGACAGGCTTGCAATTTACGATTACTACCAAATAGAATGAATTTAGATTTCGATGTGTTTAAAGTCAGGCGATTGTAATTGAACCAATCAGCCAGCTTGGCGAGATCTGCGTTTAGACAGCGTTCAATGTCTGTAGTAGATTTCCCGCTGCTATAGATCACCGTGTTGTCGGCGTACATTACAACTTGGCAATGTTGTAAGCATGTCGGGAGGTCGTTCACGTATATTAGAAACAAAAGGGGGCCCAGGAGACACCCCTGTGGGACGCCCACACGCACCTCGTGGGTGGGGGATCGGCCATTTCCTACAGACGTAACTTGGTACCGGTTTTCGAGGTAGGAAGAAAACCACTTCACAGCTTGATCATCAGCGCCAATGGACGTGAGCTTGGACACTAGAAGGCCATGATCGACCGTATCGAATGCCTTCGATAGGTCCAAGAATACTGCCCCTGTCATACTACAATTGTTGAGGTTCTGTAGTATGTTGTCGGTGAAATGGGCAAGCGCGGTTACGGTCGATAACTTCGGGCGAAAACCGAATTGATTTAGTTCCAATTATTAAACCAAACTCAAAGCCGTAAAATAATAAAAACGTGCATTAAACTTAAATATTTTGTGCCGGAGTCTGCCATCATGTCAGTCGCATCGCTTTCCAAGTCTTGAACTTTATCGATGTCAACCACGACACCAAATCCTTCAAGTGCAGGTTCTTCTTGCATTGCAAAATGCTGCTTCAAACAACAGTTGGTAATTTATTCATGTCATTCCCTTGGGATGTTTGTAATCACAGGCGGTGATTACTCAAATATTTTGCATGGTGTTGTGAATACAAATGTTCAATGGTTCATTAAGTAGCCATTAAAAGTTTTTGAAGCTGTTTAATGAACTCGCAGCACGTGTTTTATCAGGTCTAAAACTCTCGGCTGCGCCCTCGAGTTTTAAACCTGATAAAACACTGCTGCTCGTTTATTAAACAGTGCATCAAACAATGCTTCACTGCACCATGACCAAAAAAGTAAAATTCGCAGCAGAACTGTGTTAGTTCTCATTGTCAGTTTTCAATGTTAGTTCTCAATGACATCACTGTCCTCTTCATCTATCACACCTATCTCGTTTGCTGCTGAATATAAAATTGTATACTTACTTATACATGTACCAGTATAACATGTTATTCATTGTGGTGGTATTTGGTTTTAATTTTTGTGTTGCTAGTAGGGGTGCTTATTTGAGGTATGTTGACTGTTTTGCTTTACTGTTAGGGGGCACTTATTAGAGAGGGACACTTAACACAAAATTCCTCCTTGGGGGGGTGCTTTAAATAAAGACGGGGCACTTAATAGTGCATTTACAGTAACTGAGTAGTTCTAGTTGTTGTCTTTCCTTATGAGAACATTTGGAGGTTGAAAGTGCTCCTTTAACATGTACATGATCATGGACCCATGAACATCCACGTTATTTTTGACCATGATCTTACCATCTCATGTCAGTTTAAATCTCTTGATTGCTGACTTCATACATGCATGTAGTTGCAATGCATGCAATATTCATCATACCAGACCACTGCTGTAATTAAACAATATAATGCTCCATATAAAGCCAACTCTGTCAATGTATTGTCAGGGGTTAAACCTGTGATCCTGGCCCTGTTCAGGCTCTTCTTTTCTTAGAGAAATGAGGGAAAGTAACTGATTGTTTTCTCTTGGGAATTACAAGTAGGAGGGCCTGATGGCAGGTTACCTAAGGGCACATGCATTTTCATGATTTGTGCTGACAAATCTTAATCACAAGTACATGCTGTTATTTTTATTTAAGTAACAAGAATGTAGCTCACAATGACAAACCTGTTTACGGAGTAGTTTCCACACAGAAGTGTTTTCACATGAATGCGAGCTCCTAGGTTGAGAATCTTTCCAAGATCTTGGGAAGATCTTTCCAGGATCTTCCCAAGATCTTTGCAAAGATTTTAGCAAGATCTTACAAGATCTTAAGAAAAAAATGCCTAGATCCTGCAAGATCTTTATAAACATTGCCTGATCCTGCAAGATCTTACAGGATCTTTATAAAAAATTCCTAGATCCTGCAAGATCTTACAGGATCTTAAGAAAGAAATTACCAGATCCTGTAAGATCTTTATAAAAATTGCCTAGATCCTGCAAGATCTTACAGGACCTTAAGAAAGAAATTACCAGATCCTGCAAGATCTTACAGGATCTTAAGAAAGAAATTACCAGATCCTGCAAGTAAGATTGCATACTAAAAGGCTCTTGCACTAAGGAAGCATGGCTTGTTCTCCATCCTCGTAAATTCGGAAAATATGAACCTAAAACTTACCTCTGTTACTAATTTTTGCTTTCTCTTTCATTTCTGGCAGTAGTATAGCCGGTATTAAAATGATACCACTTTTTCTTGCACAACAAAACTCAAAAAGTGAATTCAGAAATTCATTTTTGAGTTTTCTTGCACAAGAAAAAGTGGTATCATTTTAATACCGGCTATACTACTAGGGGTAACTAAGGGTCATTCAAAGTATCACTAGACATTCTTGTACATAAAAATCCAACTCGATAATCCTATTAGAGATATGATTACATATAGTTATATCGCCGCAACATCCTTACACATAAAAATCCAAAACTCGAGTATCTGTTAAAGCTATCCTAACACATAGTTATACCGAAGAGAGATATATCGCTGCAACATCCTTACACATAAAATCCAAATTTGGAGTATCTGTTAAAGCTATCCTAACACATAGTTATATCGAAGGGAGAATGGTGAGACCACGTAGTGAACCACTTCCACGGAGTCTAGCTCGAGAGGCAGGTGCTATTCTAGAGGAGAGAGATGGAATGCTCGAGGGGATGGAGATAGGTCGCCGTACTATCCGATGGCGCTTCTTCCAAGGTGTGGCAGGAGATTTGACCCCTAGGATCATGGAAAAGTTAGTTGCAAAGGTAACCACCAGTTTCTACCTACGCTACGGCTACACTTATCGCATTCGCAATGTCAACGACGGACGCGTGATTCTATTCTCCAAGACTGTCCCAGGCTCTCCATGGGTGAACATCCTAGGAGACGCAGAAGAGTGGATCAATAGCAAGGAGACAGCTCGTTTGAATCCCGACAACATCAATCGACCAAATACCCAATGGGCCTTTGTTCGTTGGATATATGTGGATGTCAAGGTCGTGATCGATCGTCAGCTTTTGTTGGGAACAGGTCCACTGCCCCAATGGCTTCGCCAGAAGAAAGGAATGTTTGCCCTTGATCGATATGGCGACAACCTATGTCTTTGGCGCTGCCTTGCCATGCATGAAGGAGCAAGATTAGATAGGTGTTGCGTCAAAGCTCGAAAACTTGCCCAGGACTTCTATCGCCTGACAGCACCCACACAAGACGTTCCCAGAACTTCCATAGACCAGCTGGAGGAAGTCGAGTTACACTTTGGAATCGGTATTCGGGTGTATGAACCCACGGAGGATGGCGCTTGGCATCTGACGCGACATGCAGCTCACTACAAGCATACGATGACGATTGGGATATACGAAGGACATGCCTTCTATATCAAGGACGGCAAAAAGCTAGGGCACATCTACGTATGTAATGACTGTAAGCAACGGTTTACACAGGCTTGCACCCTTCAACGCCATGCAGATCGTTGCAGTCGTGGAGAAACGAAGATCGTTTGCCCCGGAAAAGTAATTACAGTACCTCAGTCGGCATACGAAAAAGCCTTCTGGCCAGAGAGCACAGCCAGCAAAGTCGCTTTATGCTGGTTGGAACGCGAAACCAAAAGGATTGGACAACACATTCATCATGCAGCTTGTGGGCATGGTGGAGAGCATTGGATAGAAGGAGCGCCGGTCGACGGCTACGAACCTATTTCGAAAACCATCTTTCAATTTCATGGATGCTATTTCCATGGCTGCCCGAAATGCTTCCCTAGGGAAAGGAGGCTCTATCTCAAGACCTGTGAAAGAACGGCAAAGCTACAAGGAGCTGGTTATACAGTAGTGGAAGCTTGGGGCTGCTCCACAAAGAAGAAAAACAAACCGGTCCCCACACCAACACAAACTGTCTACCCACACTTCATAGTTTACGATTTCGAAGCCTATCTCGACACGACAAAAGGAAGACAACCAACAGACCACCTGACCATCGAAAACGTCCATATCCCAATATCAGTATCAATTGCCGACACGTACGATCGAACACCAACCCACATCTGTCGACGCGATCCAAAAGAACTCATAACTGCCTTTGTCGAAGAACTCCAGCTAAGAGCGAAAGCGATCCAAGAAGTCATTGCAGAACAGTTTTGTCCTAGGACACCCGAATTCTCCTTCGACACCCTACCAAAGAAACAACAAGCTAAGATCGATGAATGGATCAGCCAAGTTCCAGTAGTGGGATTCAACTCTGGCAGGTACGATCTTAATCTGATCAGGGAGCACTTCGTAGGAATCATTGCCGACACCTGTTCAAAGATCCTGGTAGCAAAGAAAGCCAATTCCACTATGTTCCTATTGACCCCAGATTTCCGTTTCCTAGATGTGATCAACTACCTTGGACCTGGAACTTCTTATGAACGTTGGGTCGCTGCCTATGGCTGTGAGTTGCAAAAGAGTTTCTTCCCATATGAGTGGTTCGATTCTCCAGACAAGTTGGATCACATTGGATTACCAGACTATCCAGAGTGGGGTTCGAAGTTGAAAAGAGAACATCTACTATCTATGTCAGAGTTCGAAGACTGCAAGCGCACCTTTCTCGACAAAGGAATGGAAACCTTTGCAGACTGGCTACGATACTACAACGACCTAGATGTAGTTCCATTCCTAGAGGCACTCGAAAAGATGCGAGATTTCTATCATGAGAAAGGAGTAGACATGCTGAAAGACGCAGTGTCCATTCCAGGAGTCTCACTACAGTTCCTGCTTCGAGGTAGTGTAGAAAGGGGAGCTGAGATGTACGCTCCAAGTAAGGAAGCCTACCGCATGCTGAAAGACGCTGTCGTGGGAGGTCCAAGCATAGTGTTCACCAGACTCCACGAAGCGGGAAAAACTAAGATTCGTAGTCATCAGGGAGGAACTAAGATTTGTCGTAAGATTCTTGGATACGATGCCAACGCCCTATATCTTTCTACCATGGAATTCGAAATGCCTTGTGGAAAAGAAAAGGTTGTGCACTATGACGATCCAGGTCCAGCCACCAAAGGATTCGTTGAATGTCTACTTGGTGGAACGTGGTTTGGATATGCAGAAGTAGACATTGAGATACCAAAGAAATTGTGGAAGGAATTTGAGGAGATGCCACCCTTCTTCTACAACAAGAAAATCCCCAAGGAAGCAATTCCTCCACAAATGTTGGCCTACCTTGAGAAGACTGGTAGAAAGCTCAGCGAGGAAAAGAAGCTAGTTGGAAGTCTCTCTGGAAAGAAGTTGCTACTCTATGCTCCTCTTCTACTTTGGTATGTAGATCATGGCGCAGTGATCACTGCTGTCTACCGCACGATAGATTACGAACCCAAAGAAATCTTCGGATGGTTCGTAGACCAGGTCACCGAGGCACGTCGTATGGGAGATGAAGACAAAGGTGAGGCTTTGCTGGCAGATGTGTTCAAGCTACTAGGAAACAGCGCCTATGGAAAGTTGCTCGAAGACTTGGGACGCCAAACAAAGGTTACCTATACAAAAGATGAGAAGGTTGTGGACAAAGCATTGCGAAGTGTTTGGTTCGAAGACTTGGAAGAGATTGGCGAGGCATACGAACTCGAGAGCCGAAAGGACCAGATCCGAATCAAACGCCCTTTCCAAGTAGGTATCGCTGTGTACCAGCTCGCAAAGCTGCGTATGCTTGAGTTCTACTACGACTTCATCGACAAGTACATCGATCGCAAAGATTTCGAATACATCCAGATGGACACGGACAGTGCGTACATTGCCATCTCTGGAAACAGCATAGATGAAGTCGTACGACCGGAATTACGAGAGGATTTCGAAGCCGAAAGGAAGGAATGGCTAGCTTGGGACGAATGGAGCAGTCGTACACCAGGACTCTTCAAACTCGAATTCGAAGGACAGCGCGCCATTGCCCTATGCTCGAAAGCCTACTACGTCGATACGGGTGGCAGCAAGAAGTATTCCGCTAAAGGTATGTCTAGACGGCACAACGACATTTCGTGGGATCGATTCAAAGAAACCCTCCAGGGTAGTATCGACGTAGCGAATAACCGAGGCTTCCGCCTATTGCCAGAAGGTGTGGTAACCTACGACCAATGGAAGCTTGGGTTATCGGCTTACTACGACAAAAGACACGTTCTTTCCGATGGAATCCACACCGAGCCAATAGAGTACTATGTCTAACGTCTAGGTACGAACAGAATTCCTTTTGGTGGTAGTTCTGTATCCCTAGGAATGACTTGTAGCTCTTCACGAACGAATCCACGTTTGGGTGCGTCCTTCTCCCCTTCTCGCTTCGCAAGGTAGTAAAGCACAGGCTGTCCCGAAGATACTACACTTCGCGAAATGGTGTATATTTGCAAACTCCACACAGGATCAGTAGCTCTACGTTTTTCACCTCCTTCCAATTCTCCTGGTGCGTAAAGATATCGAACTAGAACGTCGAATGGTAGACGCTCTTCTCTCAATCCAACGGTGCGCGAATACGTAGGAGTCTTCAGATCTACTTGTTGCGCCACTACAGAATTCGAAGGCTCTTTACCAGTCAACCGAGTCACCTCACTATTCATAGCTTTGATAACCATTGGTAAACGAACTACCCATTCTCTACTACGTTCATCTGATCCTTCCGAAGTAAGTACCATCTCTTGTGCATATTGATATCCAAACAATCTCTCAGCTAGAGTCCTATTTGCTCTTTCAACAAAACTTTGCGCTCTATGATTACCAGCCTCACCTCGTTGAACTTTCGTACCATGTAGTTCTAGCGTTTCAGACATACGTCCCATGAATTCTCTACCAGGATCTACTTGCAAGGTATTTGGCCATTCTAGTGGACTACGTTTATAGATTCGTTCGAATGCCGCAGAAACTTCGCCACTATCTTTAGATGCCAAGGGTTCGGCTTCTTTGTATCGAGAAGCTACATCGATTACCACTAATGCATACTTATATAGTTTCCTTCCACGTCCAGGACGATCGTGTGGTAGAAATATCAAATCAGCTTGGTGGACTTCATTTGGTTTCGATACAGTCCAATGCGGTCGTGGAATGTGTTTTGGTGGTGGTAGATATATTTGCCACATAGATTGCTTTTCCAACCAACTCCTAGCCACGTCTTCTGATGCTTTCGCTGCTACCGATAGCTTACCAATTGCAGAGTGACCTTTCCAATAGCCCATAGGACCATAGAAGATATTCGCAAGTTTAGAATCCATCATACATCTATACGTCCCAACCTTCAACAGATAAAAAAAAAAAAGGAAGAATAAAGAAAGTCGTTGCGTGACCCTCTTCATTCTTCCTTTCTTTTTTTTTTTTTTTAGTAGTAACCTAGTAGTAGCTTAGTAGTAGCTAGTAGTAGCTAGTAGTAGCTTAGGGGTAGCTTAGTAGTAGCTTAGGGGTAGCTTAGGGGTAGCTTAGGGGTAGCTTAGGGGTAGCTTAGTAGTAGCTTAGGGGTAGCTTAGGGGTAGCTTAGTAGTAGCTTAGGGGTAGCTTAGGGGTAGCTTAGTAGTAGCTTAGGGGTAGCTTAGGGGTAGCTTAGGGGTAGCTTAGTAGTAGCTTAGGGGTAGCTTAGTAGTAGCTTAGGGGTAGCTTAGGGGTAGCTTAGTAGTAGCTTAGGGGTAGCTTAGGGGTAGCTTAGGGGTAGCTTAGTAGTAGCTTAGGGGTAGTAGTATCTATATCCATTTACTAATAGCGTATCCAACGCCTAGCATTCCACCACCAACGTAGAGCAACTCGCCAGTCTTCTGATTGTTTGAGGGTTTGTAGTAGTCAGATAAGCGGGGTTCTTTCATCTCTTTGAGATGTTTAAGCGCCTTACGTAACTTATCGGATCGCACTAAGGCTTCGTTGGTATCTCTTTGATCGTTGTGTGCTTTGCGTTCAAGACCTTCCTGCTCTTGTGCATAGTCATATAAGCTTTGACGTTTGATTCCATACGCTTTCATTTCACGTTCTAGTTTTTCGGTGGCCCTATCGTGTCTCTCTCGTTCTGCATCTACATCACCATCCTTTCCAAGCATTCTAGCTAGTATGCCACCACCAGTAAATGCCGTTGCATTCAATATAGCCCCGAAAATGGCCATTCCAATTGCTGCAGCCATTACGGTTTGGTCTTTCCTTTTTCTTTCTCAAGTTGTTTCTCAAGATATTCCTTTGCGTATAAGCTACCAACTATCACGGCAGTCCACTTTGCGTAATTCACTATGGAAGAAGAAGGATCGCTAAGCATAGATTCCTTGGTAGTCTTTTTTACGATCCACCCAATACCAGCAGCGAGTCCAACGATCTTGACTGCATCGGTTGCCGTCTTCGTCAATTCCTTCTCCATCTAGATATATACTACTATGGTCTCGAGTCTTTAAGTGTTACTCCATGTCTAGTGCCGTTGGCTTTGTCGGAGCTGCAGGTTGTGTCGTGCTAATGGCGGCAACACGCTTATTGCCATCTACATACTTCTTGTACGCAAAGTACGTGCCAAACAATGTAGCGCCAGTACCGATGACTGCGAGAATAGTCAGGTTTTCGAACCGACCTTTCTCTACGTCAGTTTCTTTGGACGGTTCATTTTCACGTTCTATCTCCATCTTTTGAGCTTCTTTTGCACGGGCAGTGACCTTCTCCCAAGCTAATTTTCCTGCTGCAACACGCTTTGGATTTTTTCCTTTCTTAGTTGGTACGGTCGTCGGAGGATTCGCAGTTATCTGATCCGTCTGTCCTTCCATCTTGATTCGATATAGTAGGTATATGTGGAGGTTCAACAGTTGTACCAGGAATGACTACGTGACCAGATATGTGGAATAGGACGCTAGCTAGAGCTACAAGGCGACCTGCTTTGAGCGATAGTAGACCAGTAGCAGCACTGATTTCGTTGCGGACTAGAGGGTCTTCTTGTAGGTCCTTGATCAGTGCTTCTTGAGAATCTATTGGTACTAGGTAGGCAACTAGGCGGGTAGCTAGACGCGTCACACCGTCGACTAAGCCTTTCGTTACTTGCTGAGCTAGGACGGCCTGATACCTCCTATACAACTTGTCTACCTCTTTCTCGGGAAGCCTAGAGATGTCCCCTAGGGAAAAGTTCTTACCTAAGTATTCTTTCGTTACGCCTGTTGCGGCTAAGATCGAAAGTGATTCACGATTGTCTGACGTAATGTCTAGGGCGGTTGGTGGTGGACCTGTTACGTCCTCACCGAATATCTCGAGTATTTCCTTATCAGTCATAATATGTTATAGATGCTGGGAGCTCTAACACTACCTCGAAAGGATGGCGTAGACAGAAGCACATGCGAGCGAACTTATGGGATCCAAGTATCAATCGTAACTCTTTGCATTCTTGCGAGCCTCCATAATCCTCAAATATCTTTTTACCATCTACGACCGATGCTGTATGAAATGCTACTACTATAGCTACGTTCTCACGGAAGGGTTTACATATGCTCGTTAGTTGTTGGGACAGCACCCAAACGGAAAGCCCTATGTGTCGTGCAGAAAAAGCTAAGTCCACTAGCTTTTCAGTTCGTTTCTTGACGTCCTTCGATGCGGCGCAATCATCGAGAATCAATAGAGTATTGGTACCTGACCAAAATGTTGCGCAAATACTCAAAGTAGCATCGATGGCATCTTGTGGTGGCGATATGACGAAGAAATGAGGATCTCGATTTGCGAATCCACGATAAGTTTTGTTGTGGGCATACGTAGGACAAATCAGTACTATGTAATCGAACTTACCACGAAATGCTCCACGAAGTTGTTCTATGAGAAACGCAGTCTTCCCACAATTCGTCGGACCAACTATGAGTGCGTTGAACGGCACGTGCTCTACGAGAGAATCCATCAGTATAATATACTCTGCAGAGATCTGTTCAATATCGTGACCTGAGCATCCGCAAGGACATAGATGTGCATTTTCACATTTCCACTTCCCTTAGCAGTTCTATGTATGCGAATGTCGATGTCCTTTCCACTGCCGGTTTGTGCCAAGCCATCACCATGAACGGTGGAATCTTTTGCTGTGCGACAATCGATTAGAATAGAGAATCTATTTTCAAAGAACTTCTTTGGAGTCATAGAAGTATTGGGTGTACCAAACCAGCCTTTTGCAGCCTCCCAGAAATCTAGGGGAAGCATGCCACTTGGAAAGAGTCTGTTGGGAATCCCGTTGACATCTACTTCTACCTTCGAAATATCGGGATTCGAGAATGCTTCACTATCTCGCGTGCCAATGGTAGGTGGATCTATGAATAGTAGAAGTAGTCCAGCAAAGGATCGTCGTGGAACATTGATGTTTTGAGATATCAAAGTATCGGATGTTTTAGCGATATCTACTGTCTTGAAGTGAACAGCGTAGTTGTATAGGAGTGCAGCACCTGTTTCGTATTTGTGAAGTGCACTACTAGCCAGCGTTTCGTTCCTGATTGCTTCGTATTCTAGTTGGATGTTGGTAAGTTGGTACGTACCTATCTTCGTCGTATCCGATCCAATTACGATCTCGTTGGCAGACGCTAGAGTCAACTCGAATGTAATTGTATTTTCTAAGGCATGTGGATATAGAACTCCATGTTGTGTCAGAATGTCAACATCTAATGGAATCCTATACTTAGAACCACATGCAGCTAGGAGCGCGTTGTCTGCAGCAGACGAAGTACTTGCGTCACCAGCTTTCGATCGTAGCTTATTCAAGTTCTCCGATTGAATGCCTTGTTGTATTCTAGACTCTCTCTCCTGCGTAGATAGGTATACATCGGAGTACGTTTGTAGGAGGTCTGGCCTGACAAGGTCTTCTACTGTTTCAGCTCCCATCCTACAGATTCTACGCATGACCAAGCAGCGTCCAACGTTCGAAACGACTCTGTTATTCGCATGTCCACCAGATAGTACGATGTCGCCCAATAGCGCTAAGCTACCAGGTACTAGTACTACATCTTCTGCTAGCTTTGGGACTTCTACGTATAGAGTCTCACCTGGATTGGCAGATGATCGAGTGAAAGTTTTCCTATACAAGTCTCGCGGAGCCTTGAGTGCATGAGGCTCTCTTCGTGCTTGTGTGGGATCCAACGTTAATGAGATCATGTTGAATATAACTATATATGTAGTTATGTTTAACATGGACGTTGATGGGAGGTATGATGAAAGACCTGGTGAAGCTGAAGGAGGAAAAGATGGCGATGATACTGTCAATGAAGAAGCACGGAAATTGGCGTCAGACTCTACGAATGTGGATCCTAGTGAATCACTCAACCTGAAAACTAGACGCAATTATAATGAAGAAGGTGCTCGACCGAAGTATCAGGAAACGTCATTGACAGATGGAGAGCTTAGTGAATTGATGGATGAGGATAGAATCGAAAATCCGAAATTTAGTGATCGCCACGTAATCTTCAAAGCAGGCACATCGGATAGAATGAAACAAATGCTATTCGATGCTGTATGGGAACACTATGCGGATGTAGGGATTCGTGGAGATCTTGAGATAACTAAAGTATGGGATGCCGATAAGGAACTGGGTAGAATCTATCTTCACGCACTTGGAAGTAAAGAGAAGCCCATACCTTTGACCACAGTGAAGGGTGAAAGATACCAAAGTATGGGTAAGGATCTCAAATTTGCCCTAGGCCCTACGGATGCAGAAAGAGCAGAACAAGTCATCCAAGGTCAAGAAAAGGCCACTGAACATCTCGAAATGGAAGATAGCATACTTCAAGATCCAACGTCAACTGAGGATCAGAAGGAAGCAGCTAAGGAAGAGAAAATACACATCCATAACGAAATAGAATTACTCGAACGTCAAGAAGAAGCCATACTAGAACGTATGTCTCTACGTGAAAGGATCAAATACATTTTTAGAAAGCATGGAATGACTGTTCTTGCAGTGGTAACTTCCGTTGGCGCTATCGTTAGTACGATAGTTTCCCTGTTGTCGAGATCTGTACCGAAACCAGTAAAGGCTGGTATCGATAAAGCAGCGGATGCAGTAAAGAAGGGTTTGAAAACGACTGGGGGGTTGTTGAAAGAAATGGGAAAGAAACTTGGACAGATCCTACCTGGAATGATTGGATCGATTGCGAGTTTCATATTTACTATGGCTGGTAAAGCTCTGGGAGTACTAGCACAGAACGTTTGGTTATTCATTGTAGCAATAGTGGTGATCACTATAGAGCAATACAAACGACGTTAACGAAACAACATCCATGCGATTCCAGCTGCGGCAATGGATGTCACTGCGAGATTAATCTCATGTTGTGGGGCAGCCTTTTGTACGGGATCTTGTTTCTTGTGCGTGACAGCCTTTGGTACAGGAACTTGTTTCTCGAGAGGCTGCACCAATTTCTTATCTGGTGGTCCTTCCATAGGAATAGGTGGGCGTCCTTTGCCTTCTGCATTGATGTCGTTAACGCCTAGCACCATATCTTTCGTAGCTTTCGGGATTGGATTCTTATAATCATCTTTCTCACTAAGATAGTACTCTAGATCGCTTGGCAATAATCGCACAGCTACAACTATTGCAAAATCGAGCTTCTTATGCGTTGCCGTTATAGCAGTAAGATAGTTTTTGTAGCTCACCACTAAATCGTTTTCGAGAATAGCATCTTCGACTAAGCTCTTAAACTTTTCTTTGACGTTATGGTTATTTCTAGATATGATGGATTCGTTCAAGTCGGCTTGAGCACCAAGTATGCAATGTCCAAAAACCTCGACAGATCTATCCAATCTACCTAATCCAGCATCTGTCAAACCCTTTCCGATTGGTGGTGTAAACCAATTGTATTGCTTTCCTTCATGTTCATCGTTCCTAATGAAGGCCACAAGATCGCCCTGATCCTCCTTACCTCCTTGGTCTGCAAATAAATTATGTTTCTGAGGCCATGTGGTTGCACCTTTGTCATAGCTTCGGTCTCCATGGACGTTTACGTATCCTCTCCAACCTGGGTACAAAAGGAATATATCTCCTAGTCCATTATTCCTACCTCCGTGCCATCGGAAATCTGGTGTTCGAGATATACCGAATTCAATGCACAATTTCTCAAGAGCTGCTTTGTTATAGAGGTTATCCATTTGCTTGAAATGAGAGTCACCAGGTAAAGGAACTCCATGAGTACCACCAAGTTCACGTAGAATTCTTCGTATCGTGAAATAAACATGGAATCGTAGGAACCCCTGAACGACTGGTGGATACGTTTTGAAAATAGGATCAAACAATGACACTCCACATCCAGAAGTTGCACACCACGTTGCGAAATTCAATTGTTGAGGCCAATATTTGAAATCCGGACCATGTAACCAATGGTAGGACTCATTTGCTGTCGTATGCTTTACGACGGTCTCCTTGAATATATTTGGAACGCCTGCTTTGAACTTCTTCGTTGGGGTGACATATATCCATAGATTAGTGAGATCAATATCTTGTGCCGGTCCAGTAGAAGGAACTGCTGTAATAGGATATTTCGCACTCCTATCTAGGGTCAACGTAGATGGGAAACCTTTATGCACATCCCACAACGCATTATAGATACGTTTTTGCTTGGTCGGGGGTAGTTTGGAGAAATCGTCGCCATAAACAACATAGCTAGAATCTCCATCTCGAAATAAAATGCTCGTTGAATATTTGCCTGGACCATCTATGTCGGTGACTGCATAAAACTGATGGAAATCTGCATGTGGATATCTTTTCTTGAACTTCTCCAATAGATCGGCATTTAGTTTTGCAATCTTTTTATCTTCTTGTGGGAAGCTGACGACCTTACCTAGTGCAACGTCAATACGTGCTTGTACGTCGGGCTTGTTATGGTAGCCACTCACACCATAGGCTACGCGTTCTTCCCCCCTGTCTAAGAATATGACATACGAAAAGATCTTCCCATCGAACTCAGATGCCTTAGTGGTAAATTGAGAATAGTCGGCGTGTGGATATTTCTTCTTGAACTCCACCCACAAAAAAGTGTTCTTCTGTACGAACGGCATCGTGTTGAAGCTATATGTATATATAGTTATACCTTCAACATATAAGATGGTTCTCTTATATATCACCACAACGTTGGCCGACCATACTGTCTACTTCGACAACCCTATTCTCATACAGAACGTTTCACTAGTCGAGGTCACTATTGAGAATAGTTGGTGGAACCTAGCAGAGAATGCTACCTTCTGGTGGTCTACCGAAGGTCTAGGGTTTCCGTACGAAGTTCCTAAGGGAAACCACACTATGGCGAGCCTTCGACAATTCTTTGCGCCTGCAGTTAGTGCTAACGTTGTAAAAATCGAGAAACCCCATCATAGGAGGGCTTGGAACCTAGAAGTCAAGCAATCGATCCTACTTAGTGGAAACCTCTGCAAACTGATGGGTATTAATCAAGATGGGATTGCTAAGCGACTAAAAGTAGGTTCGCACGAAGTGTCCATCCAAGATGAAATCGACATAGCGTATATCTGCTGCGACGTGGTGGATTCCAGATTCTCGATTCAAGATGGAAAGCAATCTAAAGTCCTAAGTAGAATACATATCCGAGGCGATAGATTTGTGAAAACGACGTATGCCTCACTACAACCTCTAGATGTCAAAGCTCTAGGTACGATACAAAGCAGTCTTCGTCTGACAATTCTCGATGAGAAAGGCAATCTGATAGACTTCCGTGGTCAACCGATACGATACGTGTTGAAGCTTGAGTAAGCTATATGTATAACGTACAATGGAAGGCGACTCGATTCAACCGTTTCCATCAGCACCAAGTATCTATCCACAGATTGCTAGTGACACTGGAAAGAACTTTAGACTGCAAACAATCCGAGACACGCTTTCGGACATCGAAGTTCAAGAAAGGCACTACGAAGGTGTACGCAAGAAATATGCACGTTCTCAAGGAATAGTTCATGGAATCGCAGTGGCAACTGGAGGTCTATCTGTGATCTTATCTGGATCTGGATTGGGCGCAGCGTTGACTGGGGTTGGAATAGTGATTGGTCTACCACTTGGAGTTATTGGTGGACTATGTGGATTAATTTCAGCATCTACGACCCTTGGAGCTAAGAAGTTAGGAATGAAGGTTTCTAAGCATGAAAGGACAACTATGTTGGCAAAGGCAAAAATCAATACGATTCGCGATCTAGTATCGAAGGCACTACGTGATGAAAACATATCCGACTCTGAATACAGTCTCATCCTGAACGAAGCGAATAAGTATGAGATCATGAGATCTGAAATTCGTCGCAAGGCTTCCATAGGTGAAAAAAGCATTCGAGCCGAACTCAAGCAAGAAGTGCAAAAGGAAATGCGAGAAAAACTTGGAATGTAAGAATCGACGTTTCCTATGAAAGAAACGAACATGGCTCTCACTTCCACTTCGCTAAGTCCTACTGCTAGCCATCCCATGCTTAGTGTAGATTGGTTCGAAGTGGGAATGGTAAGAAGACAACTCCTTGACAAAACGCTTGACTGAATTTCCAAATACGTCACATCGCCCAATGACTTCGTTAAGAGACATAGACGAGCCTAAACGACGTAGCACCTCGTAACTTGCTCCAACAACTTTCGTCTTAATTACCGATCTGCCTACATTGTTTTCTATTGCCATAGTAACAACCTCGTGGACTATTCGTTGAGCGTCTATAAGTACTCCTTGAGGATCGAGCTGTAGGAAAGTCGTTGCAATGTGAGGAACTATGCGCTCGGCATTCAAGTCTACATTGATCTCATCGTCGTCACACAGAGAACGTATAAAGACCTCTCCTCTATGGATGCCTTTGTTGCTTAGTTGCATGAAGCGAGCAACCTCACCTTTAGATCGGATGAATCCACATTGTATGCATGCGTGGTAGAGTAGAGCAGCTAGAATATGTCTCTTAGCCTCGCTACGCTTGGGATGAACTTTCATTACTTGGATAAATGCGTCGGCTACGATTCCTAAAGTGTTCGTGGGGAACGATAGGTCACAACTTTGTTTGTAAATAGTGTTGTATGCTCGTAGTTCTTGTAGGAGCGTTTGTCGTTGTAGTTCCGCGTTATCGCTTTGCTTCGGCTTTGCGCGGTCTAGATCACTTTGATACTGAAACCCATCCGGACCTACTATGCGCAGTCGAGTAGTAATGATGTCGATCTTAGTTTCTTCACATGGTTCAACCTCGGAAACAAGACCACAGGTGGGACACACGAATTCCGTTCCTTGTATTTCCAGGGGGCAGAGACAATCAGGACATGTTTCACTGGTGTTAATACGTTCCACTTGTGGTTTGATATTCAGGCTTCTACAAATTCCAGGACCAAACAATCTGACTAGCTCGTCCATGATACAACTATAAACGTTTATATGTTTAATAGAAAAAAAAAGAAAAAAAGAATGAAGAGGGTCACAACGACTTTCTTCATTCTTTTTTTTTTTTCGTGGCTATTCCTAATCGTCCTTCTCGCTCCTCAAGGCAGCCAACACCTTGTTGAGTGCATGGGTGAGAGACTCTCCGAGACCTTCCTCTGGTTCCGCGGGCAATTCTTCCTCTGCTTTAGCCTTTCTTGGATACGAGTCGTAGACGGGCCCCGGCTTGTTGGCAGTCCTAATCAACTCATTCCTGAGGTCTTCCTCTAGCATCTCGTCGAACTCCATAGCGTGTCTCACATCGGCAGCATTCTGCTGTTCCTCCGGTTCCACCACGTTTGGCTCTGCAAGTTCCTCCTTTCTTGGATCCTCTAGCATCTTGCTGGACTTCTTAGCGCGTTTTACATAGACACCGGGACACTTCATCTTGATGGCGAGACGGTCGCATCTTGAGCAAAGCCCGTAACTAGTACGACATCCTTTACCGCACTTCGAGCATGGTATGAATGGGTCACAGCCTTTTGAGATCTGGAAGTTGTGCTGGGCACAGAACTTCGTTGTCTTCGAAATCTTCTTTGGGCATTTCATGTCCTTCCCTCTCATCAACCAATCACAAGTTACTACCTCAATCATTGTGGCGTCTACATTTGAGTTCTTCTTCGACATGTTCGATCTGTATGGTGTTAATGCGTACTAAGATAACAACGTAAGCTAGTATTGTGGAATAAAGAATATATACTAATACCATTTAGTGGTAATATACAGTATAATAATCATTCCTTTAACATATACTTCAAGTTGGGATTTTAGTGTGTAAGGCTGTTGCGGCGATATGACTATATGTGATCGTATCTCTAATAGGATTATCGAGTTGGATTTTTATGTACAAGAATGTCTAGTGATACTTTGAATGACCCTTAGTTACCCCTAGTAGTATAGCCGGTATTAAAATGATACAACTTTTTCTTGTGCAAGAAAACTCAAAAATGAATTTCTGAATTCACTTTTTGAGTTTTGTTGTGCAAGAAAAAGTGGTATCATTTTAATACCGGCTATACTACTCTGGCATCTATATTGTTCTATTTTGGCTCCCTTCACTATTTACACCCAAATTGTATACCATAGTTGTCATTAAACACAAAAAATAACACTGACAGTAATTGTTTTAAAACTCTATGTATAGTTTTAATTAATAGAAACATGCATACATGTAAGTGAGTTATCATTACAATTGCCAGACAGTGAAATGTCTGACTATTTACTAAATAATTATTAATTAAAAGTTAATGTTGCCTAAATTAGAGGGTACGACTGTAGCTCTAAAACCTTGCATTTTATTGGACCCCCTTTGGGCCACACTATAAAGAAAGTTATTGTTTAGCGAATTAAAATTACATAATTGAGATGCAGTAGCAAAAACTGCATCTCATGGAAAATGTAGGAATTCCATCACTTTAACTGGATTTCAGTGACTTTTGAGATGAAATTTGTTGAGATCTGTTGCTTAGTGAATCATGTTATCATGCCATATAGAGTATGTACATGTATCTTAGGCTGACACAGTAAGAGAAACATGAAATACAGTCCTAAAACAGTGCTTTCAAAATCAGAGTAGATGGTCAACATACATGTACAATGTAGAAAGGTTGGCTGCCATGTCAGTGCAAGGGTATAGATGATCAGTAGATTCAAAATTCAAGTCTGGCAAAAAATAGCTGCTGATTTGCCACAAAGAAGCTGCCAGAGTCCCGATGGGAGTCGGGTTATTTTGAATGCCCTGCTAGGAATTCCAAGCCCTTGCTCATTGTAGAAAAGCTGGAAATTCCTAGAGAATCTTAAAAACAGTAACTGCAGGTCAGCCAGTCTTTGAATTCCTTGGAATTTCAGGTAATTACATTGAATCTAAAAAATAATAAAAAATTGACTTTGCCATCCATATTAGAACCAAATGTAAAAGCAAGAGTTTATTATCATAGATCTGGAGCCTTTGCTGAAAAAACAATGTTTGTTCTCCAATGCTCCTTATGGATGCCTAAATCTGTTATGGTGTTTGCCATTAAACTCATTTGAATTTCTTGCATGCTGCCATCTTGAATCATATGATATCAGTGTTGCTTCTATTGTCATAAAACAAATAGCTCCTTTGTTGTGCAACAATAGGGGCAACACTGTGACTTCATAAAATCTAAGATGGCCACATGCAGAAACTCAAATTAGTGTTACGGACAGAAGAATTGGTCCATAAGTGATATCTAGTGCACAATTTGCAGGCAGGGCTTGATATTAACTTTTTTCCAGTTTTGAAAGTTTGGTCACCAGGGCAAAAATCTTAGTTATATTGGTGACCAGGAGGTCGCAATGTTGAGCCCTGGCAGGACAGTTACAATGTACACATCAACAGATGTAGAAATACACAGGGAATAATTATTTGAGAGCGAACATTGTTTTTCAACTGAGGTTCCCTTTAAACATTTAGCCACTGAGTTTTTAAATCTGACTACATGTACATGTATATAATATATTCTTAAAATAATTATGCTGAAACTGCTGTCAGAAATACATGTATAGTAAAACTGATTTATAATACAAGTACCTGCATCAGTACAGACTTCCAATTATGGTTTTATATGAAAAAATAATATTTTAACTAAAGGTTAGAGTTTAAAGGGGCTGTGTCATGGTATTCATGAGCGGCTTTTGTAATGATCTGACAGGTTTGTAGCATGAAAGGATTAAGTTGGAGCAAGAATTTCAGGAAAAAAGGAAGTTAACTCCAAACATGGACAATTTTTGCAAAAAAAATATTAGATTATGGACAAAATAAAAAAACTTGGAAAATTTTTGCAGTCTTGGCTGCACATACATGTAGTTATTTTCAGCAAATTTTAAATGAACTAAGGAACCTTGTGTATATGTGGGGTGGTTAAAATGAAAGCAAAAATGATTAACAAATTGTATGCAAAAAGAATGACTGTATACAGGTGTTACACCTTAACATAGCCCCCTTAAAATCTAGCTAGGGTTTAGGGAAAAACTAACTAATAATTATTGAATGTTCCATGCCATTCTAACTTTTAGTTTATTTAGCTATAGGTTTTATAAACTATACAGTTTTAAATACAAATGATTCTGATCTTCACTCACTACTTGGCAGTCAACTTTTCCCTGATTAGCTTTCATTGTTGGTGATGATTTAAAGAATTAACCCTTCAGCCCCAACATTTGGAGTCTGATCAAAATTTATCCAAATGTATAGAGAAAGGAAGAATTTCGATGTGACTTTTGGGGCTGAAAGAGTTAAAAACTTTGGTCCTGCATCTTGAATTCTAAGCCAGCCTGTAAAAACAATTAACCAAAATAAGTATTACAATTTTAGATGAGTACCGGTACTGTGGTGTGTAATAAAGTCCCTAGACTTGCTCCAAGTCGAACTCGCTGAGTCACTGGGTAAGCAATTACTGGTTCAAAAATCGAGCGCGAGAATCGAAGTGCGGGGCTAAGAAGGACTTTGAGAAAGTCTATAAAGTCCCGTGCGGTTTGCCAGCCGGAAACTGGAAAGCGACAAATATTTTTCTACATCGACTTCCGTTACGTTTCTACCAAAGTGACTTCGGTTTTGTGGCTGATTGTGTTGATCAGGATATTGAGATTTAAATGAGAAGCACTATCATGAAACATTTTAATAGATCGGATGAGTTTCGTCGTTCCAAAATGGCGGAATCGTAATAGGAGCTTTCATAAATAGTTTCTTCGAATATATTCAAGTATACTGACTACAGGGCTCCAACTACATTTAATATAGCAAGAATCCTATAGCAAATGAGCAAATATATAAGAACAAATCTTTAACGAACCGAACGGCGAACGCGAACATAAACTTCTGCTCACCTTCTGAATGAATGTCTTCAGAAATTCGTCTCTTCCAGAACTGAAACTGCCTCTCACTTGGAGCAGTTATTATTATCTTTCATTTGATGAAAGATAATTTTGAAATGCTGTTGAAAAGACTATGTACAGCGACCTATTATAATGTCTCTATCAATTCCAAGCCCGCCCATGCCCCCCCCCCCCCCCCCCGGGCATTTGTGGGGATTTTGTCATTTTGGAATCAGAACGTTGCAAATGCCCCACCGTGGGGCCAGCTAAGTTATGCAAATGCCCCACCCCGGGGCAAGTATAGCGAACGCGCCAAATTTCTTCGCCGTTTCAAAGCCACATTTCAACGCTTTTATTTATTAAAGTAATGCAGTACTCACCTTCAAACACTTTCGTAAGTGCCCCCAAATCCCACATTCACTAGCGAGTTCCCAACAAACCGCAAACTTCACCCCGAAACTAGGAAATTCCTAACGTCATGTTCACGGATTACTTTTCCGCCGCCATGTTGATCATGAAGCAAGCACGTGTTGATCAGTTGAGCAAAACAAAATCAAACACAGGGGAGGGGTGGGATATTTATTTGACAAATGCCCTGGGCCCGGGCAGACGAAAAACAAATGCCCCACACCAGGGACAGATAGGTTGTCAAATGCCCCATCTTGCCCGGGGGGGGGGATGGGCGGGCTTGGAATTGATAGAGACATAACTCCAACACCGAACCGAAGGAGAACCATGGCGCCTATTAATATTTGAAATGTGCAAGCTAAGTGCTACCAAATATGGATGTAGACTTGGTTCTAGGCCACTCGGTTAAAGCACAGGCAGCCCAAGCTAAAACAATTATAGAATTACCTCAAACCAAAAATAAACACATTACTTCTCAACACACAGGTAATATTTCTTGACTTTATTTACTGTTTTAAGACAGTTTCAGATTTTTCTAAAAAAAAACATACATTCCTTGTAAAAATCATTAACTTGGACTGCCTGTGGTTAAAGTGCAACTTCGTGTCTTCCATGTTATTCGAATTTCTCAACGAAAGCACAGATTTTTAAAGGGCTGGATGAAAATATTTTGCTTCATTAAGCAATGGGAATTTTCTTTTTGGACACGCCAGCCAAATCGGTGAGTAATACCAAGGCTTTAGTCTAAACCAACCAGGAGAAGATATATAGTCATGTTAGACCTTTTTTATCCTCTCAACAATCAACATTACATGTGTGAAGTTCGGAAAGTTTTAATTAAGCTACTTTATTTCTTATGAACTGATTTTCACTGTAAAGTTTGACCAACTTACAAATAAAATATTTAGAGATTATATTTGAGTGATGGCCGGGATCATGGCCCAGAGTCTTTCCAAGATCTTGATAAGATCTTGCAAGATCTTTAAAGAATCTTTCTAAGATCTTGTAAGATATTGGTAAGATCTTACAAAACTGATGATTTCAAGATCTTGTAAGATCTTGTAAGATCTTAATAAGATCTTTCCAAGATCTTGTAAGATCTTGATAAGATCATACAAGAAAATATTTCAAGATCTAATATAAGATCTTTAGAGGATCTTTCCAAATCTTGATAAGATCTTGATAAGATCTTGCAAGATCTTTAGAGAATCTTTCCAAGATCTTGTAAGATCTTGATAAGATCTTGATAATATATTGGTAAGATCTTACAAAACATGATTTCAAGATCTTTTAAGATCTTTATAAGATCTTTCCATGATCTTGTAAGATCTTGCTAAGATCTTGATAAGATCTTACAAGAAAATATTTCAACATCTTGTAAGATCTTTAGAGGATCTTTCCAAGAACTTGTAAGATCGTATAAGTTCTTATAAGATCTTTGTAAGATCTTGTCAAGATTAAATGTTTTTAGGACAATTTTTTTTGTAAGATTATGCAAGATCTTGGCAAGATCTTTGCAAGATTTAGTAAGATCTTACCAAGATTTAGTAAGATCTTGGCAAGATTCTTTCCAGGTAAGATCTTTGTAAGATCTTACAAGATCTTGACAAGATTCTCAACAGCAAAATAAACCATCTTTTCAATGTATCATAATTTCTAAACTTTTACATGCAGTTTCATGTTTGGTGCTGTTTAAATGTCATAAAGTCCCTCAAATAAACATTAATAGTGACCGTGTTTTCCTCAGAGTAATATTAATATTCATACAGCAGTAATATTCACTTGGTTGCTGAGATTCTGTGTCCACAATGAAAATATAGCATCACGGGACACGATGCACTTTTAAGCATTAAAATATTTTTTTGTTGAAGACTGAGCAGAGCAGCATAACACCATCGTGAACCCCACTGGGGAGAATGGTGCATGAAATTTCTAAGAAGCTGGGTTAGTTAATACACATCAATCCCTGCAAGGAAAATAAAAAATATTCTGGAAAAGATTTACATTAGGGTAATTATTCAGTTTCCCAGCAATTAATCTTGAAGGGATCCATACCAGAGTACAAAACATTTCAAAACTGAAATTGCAATAAACATAATTTATTTTGTAATGTAAGCGTGTAGGAATTTTTTTGAAAGTGTATCGCACAATAGTGTTGCTGATGTCGGAACTGCATGCATGCAGGCGCGCTGCATATCAAAGCCATTGAAGAATAAAAGCGAAAGAAACCAGAATTAGATAATTATATAAGAAAATGACTGAGCAATGAGGATTGTGTGATCTTGACAACTAACTGACCATTTAAATCTATTGTGCATTACACTTTCCAAAAATTGCTTCGCATGCTTCCATTGCAAAATAAATTGTTTTTATTTCAGTTTTCAGGACTGCAAATATCATTTTCAGTCCATAAGTGTTTTGTACTCTCAGGTATTCTTTAAATATTCTTGTCTATTATTTCATTATGTGGTATTTGATAATATATACTGTGCTGCTAACTTATTTAATGACTATGCTTAGGTGTACATGTATAAACTGTTAGCTCATGGGTTAATTAAGCTCTGGTCTGTTGTGTAGGAAGTAGAAGGTGCTGCCTTTGTGAAACAATTTTGTCTCAAACTGCAAAATTATGGTTAGACCTTCACATCTTTTCTGATAAGGGAACATTAATTATTTAGTTTTTTTTTTTTTTTTTGGGGGGGGGGATGGTGGTCTCGGAGATCTAACCTGTAGAATAGTTATATGCCCCTGCCCTCTTTGGTCCCTAGAAAAGGCTAAAAAATCCAACTAGAAGCCCCAAAAATATGTTGCCTCCTATTATCCCACCAGCCCTTCCCCCAACCCCCTAAGTAACAAATGTTGCTGCGCTATAAAGTTGGAGACGGCACAGCCGAATGGCTCTTTTGCCAAATAAATATTTTGCCTAGTTTTTCACCCCCCCCCCCCCCCCCCACACACACACACAGATGTTGCTCCCCCATCCCTGAGAGTGAAATCCTGTTGAGGTTCTCAGTCCACCTTGAAGTGGTAAAGTAACAAATCCCCTCTGCCTACCATCTATCTCAGCACATGGATGGCTGAAATCAAAGTAAATGTGCAAAAATGAGTAACAAACTGTGCATAGATTTAGTCTTCAAAGGAAGAATAATGATGGGATACCCTGCAATTTGGATCATTAATAATTTATTTTCTCAAATGTTTATACAAACCTAAAAACATAACCCACCAATTAAAAAAACAAAAACATTTTCAACCAAAAATCATTAATACATACACCTGCACAATAATGGAGAATTTAGCACAGTTGTACCAAAAAACAGTTAACAGCCACCAATCGAATATTGAGTCCAGACATGAGTAAAACCATGACAGTGCCTAAAATCAAGATAAAAAATGTTAGTTTAAACCTTTCATTGAATAAAGAATAGTTTTGACCTGCTAATGGCTGTAAAGTACTTCATTTATTCTGTACCTAACATTTTTAACAACCTAATTCAATGGTTTTGCTGTGTAGATTTTTTGGGAAAATTTCAAAACAAAACACACCCCTCTCCCCGCCCCTTCCATCAACCAATCAACGCTCCGAAACAATTACATCATCCCTCGGTAGCAACCTGGCCTCTCTTTAGTTCGAATCCAAAATGGCGCCCAGAGCAGGATTTTTGCGAGCATTTAGAAGCTTCAACTCTTGTCTTATTAACAGGACTTTAGCAAGGCAAAGGGTTTGTGCAGCTTATCTGGTAAGTATTTGAACGTTTGGCTTAGAAATTCCTTGAAAGTACTGAAGTTTAAAGGTGAGAATTCTACTCGGATTCATTGGATCGGCTGAAATAAATGGTCGGCTGAATTTTGCAAACTATTTAGCTGCCTTAAATGCAACTCAGTAACTGACGTTTGGGTTTTGCAGTAAAACAAAATACCTAATTAGTTTGAGTGAGACTTGTTTTGAAAGCCCTGCGGTTACTACGATTCTTCATTGCTGAGTAATGTAATCTAATCTTAGGATAAGGAAGAATTTCTTGGAAAATAAGGGGCCTTTCTAGGTGTATCAACGTCCTGAAATTCAGGACAATGAACAGCTCTATTGTGGGGTTAAGGTTCTTTGTATTTCAGGGTATTGTTTTGCTCTAGTTCATTGTATTCTGAGGTTAGGGTTCTTTGTATTTCAGGGTATTGTTTTGCTGTAGTTCATTGTCGTTGATACACCTAGAAAGAGCCGAAATAAGGCTTGATTCAAGTACTTGGGGCTGGAAGTCACGTTTCACTGCTCTATAATTTGAATTCATGAATCGATAGATGGTTGCACATGACGTCATGGCGGCCATGTTGGTGTACCTTTAACAATAGATAATTTCTTGGCTGCCATGCCCTTTGTCATTTGAATCTCTGGGGATTACAATGCGACTACTGAAAGCGGGGCCACTTAGACAACGAGAACCAATCACATTGCAGAACGAAAACAAAGCATTCCAACTTTGGTTATTTGAGCAAATTATTGTCGAGTACAACACAATGCATTTCAACTAACTCAAAGTTGGAATTATTTGTTTTCGTTCTATAATGTTATTGGTTCTCGTTGTCTAAGTGGCCCCGCTTTCAGTAGTCGCACTGTAAGAGCAACCCATCTATATTTTGACGTACAGTACCGCCTGGAACTATAGGTACATTTGATCGCGATCGAGTCGCGATCAAATTGCGTGTACTGACCGCGATCTGCTCGCACCTTGCTCGCGATCTGCTCGCACCTTGCTCGCGATCTGACTGCGATCACTATGATGATCGCGATCATCAGTCGCAGTCTACAGCCGGGAAACAAAATGCCTACTACATTTCCACAAACCTCTTGGGTCTATAAAATTTACGTGTACGTTCCACTTGAACACGGGCTAAACTTTTTATTAGTGAAAGAGTTTAAATCCAGGATCCTAAACCCAATGCAGGGGAACAAGTATTAATTCGAGATAGAGAGGTTATCATACGATGAACGGCAAAAATCCGGCCAAGCGGCTGAAGCGGCAAGGTGTCTCGATCACGCCATTACGTGCATGTAGCAATTTTAAAATGAAGCTTTTGAAGCTACAGTCTTCAAATCCGCAACGAATGTTCCTTGGTGGTCTTGACTATCTAATGGTTCATCTAAACATTCGAACGGATGGTCTTGACCAACTCTCTGATGGTTAGCCAAAATATTCTATCGTACGCGGCGCCACATGTGAGTTGAGTTTGTTGTAATCTCGCCCTTGTTCCGAGGTCCTCTGGGTTTCCTCCCTCCACAAAAACCAACAAGCTAAATTCCAATTCGATCTGCAGATTATTATTTTGATCAGCCACATACATGGGTGTTTCAAGTCCCGTTAGAAATATAAATATGGAAGGGTCACCAAAAGAAGGTTGCGTGGGATTGCGTTACTTAAAATACCGTCCGATCGGTTAGTTCGGTGTTTTTATTCATCTGATAAACTTTACAGACTTCTGTACTTTCATACTTTAATATATCCGTCAATCCCTTCACGATTCTTTAAAAGTCGTTGCATACGCTGTATGTTTTCAATTCAACAGATTCAAGAAGCCAGCTTTTCGGTGTTTACATGTGCTTTCAGCCGTGGAAACTGTTGTCTGGTTTTTGACACAACAAGAGTGCCGCGAACTTCGCGGGGCATGTGATTTTATTGCAGAATGCAGAGTTAAATAATGCGGGAAAGTTTCTCAACTTTTAATACTGGCAAGTGATAAACGTCTACCAAATAGAATATTCTGGAATTCTTTTTATTTAAGTCATTTTGAATTGAAAAGCGATGAGGTCCGAGTCTCAAATTGCTCGAACAGAAGTGTGACATTTTTGAATAATCAATGAGCTCCGACAGCAGTGTTTGTTTTGCTTTGAGATCACAATAAAAAATATCTTCCTACCGAATCAAATGCTTTGAAAGTTTGTATTTTATTTACGGTCTGAACAGTTTTCACCTAATGCGAAAACTGGTTTGAGTCCATTCTGACTTCTGTCAAATAAAAACACCCAGGTGAATACATTTTGGATATTTTAATTCGTTATTCGTTAATTTGCCGTGAGATCGCACCGAATCTTCTGGAGTTTCAATTTCAGCGTTTTTACTTCATCACTTCGTCAGTTTGTGATTGGCATTGCGGTTTATAATTGCCGTGAGACCAGTCTGCAGCGATTGGTCTGATGTCAGATGTGAAGCAAACAAGTCTCAGTCTTAGTGCTCGTGTTTGTTTTCAAATGTGTGATGCGTCCTCGATCGACCAAAACATACATGTACATGTAGGAATGGTCGTCAACTTTTATGATCCGTTCTTAAACCAGCGACAGTTTACTCTCAAGTACTTCTTCATATAAATTGTAATATTGAGCTTTACGTTTTTGCCTTAATGCGTTTTTTTGTCAAGGGAAGAAATTGTAAAACGTTTCGCAAGGGCTCGGGTAAATGTGTACGTAAAATCTAATGTCCGATGAACGTAACTGCGATCATTTCCATCTCGAACACAGTTGATCGCGGTCACATCGCGAGCAAGGTGCGAGCAGATCGCGAGCAAGGTGCGTTCAGATCGCGAGCAAGGTGCGAGCAGATCGCGAGCAAGGTGCGAGCAGATCGCGAGCAAGGTGCGAGCAGATCGCGAGCAAGGTGCGAGCAGATCGCGAGCAAGGTGCGAGCAGACCGCGGTCATTGATCGCGATCTCATCGCGATTTGCTCGCGATAAATGTACCTATAGTTCCAGGCGGTACTGTACATGTAATGTATTCATAGGCATCCCTGCTGTATTCAAAATGTGGTGGTTCTTAATTAGAATAACAATAGGTAAGATATAAGAATGTGTGATTTGTCCATGCAATTGTGTCAAGTTCACTGTAGTGGGCCTTGCAACCCAACGTTCTGGGTTCGATTCCAGTGCCATGCGCCTGCTTCAGTATTTCACTTCTTCTTTCCTACAGACCTCTTTCCCCGAAGTGACATCACCAGAAATGACATCAAAATAATGATGCCAAGGGACGTCACGTCTGAGTAATTAAATTCCCACGTTCAGCCCCGAGTACTTGAATTGCATCGAAAATAATGAACACAAGGATAGAAAATAATTTACCAGTAGTAAGATACTATCAAATTCTGCCAAAAAAATATTCCTTTCTATTTGTAATTAACATTATCTTCTGTAATGGAGAGATTAATAGAAATGTGGATATAAAATGTCACTACCGGTAACCTCAATTGACCTATATCATTATGACGTCATATCAAAACAATCTCTTGTTTAAACGCTAAGGACCATGGTCGTGGGAGGGGGACAAAACAGCAACAACACAAAGGAAATCGCTATCAAATACATTTTGTAGAACGTAGAATAGCGGTAACAGCCACCAAATAGGTATACATGTACATGTATATTGTGGGATAAACATTGATACAGCTGATATCTGGAAACCAGACAATTCGAAGTTAAATTTTCCTCAGCAGAGCAGATTTAGTTCAAAATTCTATTGTTCAAGTCGATTCTGTCCCCCTCATAAACAAGCCATGACGTCATATTGATATAGGGTAATTAACCCTAGCTTTTGACTGTCAATTATACAAATGCATGTTAATGCGTCTAGAGCAGATTTTGTATGAGTGGAGCAAACTACGGCTGCGGCATGCAGTAACGTTGAAATGGTTTCCCATTGTTTTTGCCCTGCTGATCCAATCAAATTACGGAAATACGGTACAGCATGGTTACGGCAAGGCTAGTAACGGACGTGCCATAGTTTATCCCACGTCATACAAAATCTGCTCTATAGCGGCTTACTGTATGGGTACTTTGTGAAATGAAATGGTATGTTGTGAAACAGTATATTATTGTGAAATATAATTTATGAAATGGTACATTCTATAGAAATTTAAAGAAATTGGCATACATGTATAACACTGATTTTTGTGTGTTGAACCGGTCAAGTAATAATTGGACCTTGTTACTGTGTGTGACCTCTGCTCTCTTTGGAGATTAGGCCATCCCAATAAAATGTGTTGTTACCATCGCCCTCACTAGTGGCTCATGAGGGTTGGTCGGTTGCTAAAAAAAAATTTGGGTAGTGGAAACAAGACTTGCATTGAAATTTTCATGTATTCCTCAACTACTTTTTCCTCTACTACATAGTTTGCAGGGCCTTGAAAAGTCCTTGCATTTTGACAGATTAGGTTTTCTCCTTGAAAAGTCCTTGATTTTTTACCAAAACTCCTTGAATTTTGTTGAAACCTCCTTGGATGTTTGAGAAGACAGTAAACACTGGCTCACTTTTGCATCCCGAAAAGACCATTAGAGTAGCACTGAATGATTTGTCATGTAAACAAATCAGAAAAAGTGTCTTACATTGGGTCTAATTGAGGTCATTAATTTGTGAACCTGTAGAAAAAAAGTCCTTGCATGAACTTTAAAAGTCCTCAAAGAAAAAGTTCTGAAGTCTGTATGAACCATGTACTAGTTGTGCATTGGCAATTTGCACGAGAAAGGTATTAAGAACTAATAAATATGTTGTAGAGAGCTCTGAAAGAGGTGTACATGTAGTTTAAACAAAAATTAAAATATTCAGTTATCTCTTTTTTTTTTTTACTTTTTCCCAAAAATTGGGTCAGACTTAAACCTTGTATTTTTTTTGCTTTACAAAAAAAAAAAAGGGTTGGTCGGGTGATGATAATTTTTTTTTTATTGGGATGGCCTTAGTATTATTACTGTGCTATAATCAATGCTTTTACAGCTGTTCTCATGGTCACCATCCACCAAGCTACCGGTACCTTATTACATGAAATTTTCACAACACTTTAATTTCGTGAATTTGCAAAGGCAATATTTTGTACATTTCTGATG
Organism: Actinernus sp. WN-2022; assembly: GCA_030867875.1. Classification (NCBI taxonomy): domain Eukaryota; kingdom Metazoa; phylum Cnidaria; class Anthozoa; order Actiniaria; family Actinernidae; genus Actinernus; species Actinernus sp. WN-2022. Next base: position 17,573,327 of record JAOWCC010000577.1, read on the forward strand.
ATCACCCCTCATCCAAGGAGGCCTAGAAATACCCATAGACATCACCACAAATATGGATTCCTTGCCAAAGAATGCATAAGCAGTTGAAAAGTTTACATCTCTCAGTGGTGGAACTGAACTATAAGGAGCCATTTAATGCAAAATTCAAATACTGTACCAGGGAAATACTACAAGAACTGAGTGTAGAGGAGAGTAAAGTGATGAGGATGAAGATGATGTTGCATAAAGTGGACTCGGTAATGATGATTAAAGGGCTGTATTTCAATTAAAGTTCACATGCATGGTCACTTAATTTTCGTGCATCCAAATTTCGTGACAACTTTTTGCAACATCAAATGTTCATGATTTTGTTCAAATCGCGAAATTTGCGAAATTAAAATGTTGCAAAATGTCATGTAATAACTATAAAAGTAAGTTATAATGACCACTGGAAATAACCAAGTAATTACATAAGGTACATGTAGATAAAGAAGCTAATAATAATTTATTATTTAGGTGACAGTACGATTAATCAAACATTGGAGATCTTGATCAGCAAAAGTGTCCCAGGTAAAGTGTCCCATACCTGGGACACATCGCACAGTGACGAAAAACTCAAAAATATCCCACCAGTCAGCTTTATATAATTTACCAGTGCCCAAGGGGTATCCTGAGGGGGGTTTTGACATAGTATGACCACAGGTGTGGTTATTTTAGCTTTGTTCCCAGGCTTCTACTCAGTTTTCCCATAATACAATCTAACCTAACCCTAAACCAAGAGTGGAAATTTGCTAATCATGTATGTATGTACATGTATATATATATATAATAGAGTATTTGAGTGTACCTTGGCTGACATGTTAATCTTATTAATTCCAGGTTCGCTATCAGTCATCTTATCAAGATATCAAGGTGATAATATTAATTTCATATTTATATATACATGTAGCTTTCATTTGGTACATAACTTTTAAATAGCATAGCTACATGTAGCTTATGGTCAAGCTTTCTAAGGCATATTCTGGTATAGAAAATGATTCAAAGCTAAAATGGGTACATTTCAGATATATTTGGCCATACATACATGTAATGACAGTAAATTGGCTTCAAATACATTTGTGTATAAATTAGTTAATTACTAGCCAGCTTAGCCTTCACTGCAGCCACCAGTGTTCAGTGCTTACAAGCTCCTTGGGTTTTTTTCTGATCATGCAGCCATCCATACACCTCCAACCAAATACATATTGCAAGCTTCCTTTATCTGTTGTCACTGTTAATAATCATGACATCTATATATATATTTTTATTATCTTGTCAAGCTAGCTGTATTAATGTTCTGTACTTATATGTTAAATAAACTGATTGATTGATTGTATATAGACCAGTTTACAGTTCATGCGCAGTTGTTAAAGTCTTTTGTTTCAGCTGGTGGGCCACCATTGTCTGACATCTGTGTGCCTGCCAAATAAACAAAGGATTTGTACAACTGCGCACCGTAAACTGGTCTATTTAAGCTAAGGGACTGGTCATTATTTTAGTTGCCACTTAATTGCCAACTAGCAAATATAATCTACATTGTAGTCACCAGCCAGCAAATGTTTTAGACACATTGGTGTCAATATCAGTTGCAATAATATTGCAAGCCCTGTGCAATGTACCAATAACACTTAGTTTCTTATTTTAGCTCCCCCCATATATTTCTTTTTTCAAAAGCATTTTTCCAGGACTCCTAAAAAAAATTTCATCTCCCTCTCCCCCTCCAACAAATAATGACTGGTTTCAAAGGCAGCGAGAATCTGACTATTGCATGATCAGACAATTATATCAGATTTTGTATGAGTGGGATAATATAATGGTTATGGCATGTCATGACGTTGAAATGGTTTCCCATTGTTTTTGTCTTTCTGATCCAATCAAATGACAGAATTAATTAATAAGGTACAGTAAGTTGCAGTACGGTTATAGTAAGGCTACGGACATTCCATATTTTTGTTCCACTCATAGGAAATCCACTCCTAAGTCATTCCATGTACATGTACATGTACATGTACATTGTATGTACCAATAATTTAGGATGCCTCATAAAAACAGAAATACTTTATAACATATTGCATATTTAAAAGTTGAGTACTTAATTTGCAGTATGAACATCTCAAAGTGGAAGAAACAACTGAGCCCAAGCCCAAACCTGACCCAAACACACTTGCATTTGGTAAAGAGTTCACAGACCATGTGCTCACAGTAAAGTGGACAGAAGAGAAGGGCTGGGACAACCCAGTGATCACAGCTTATGGCAATCTCTCACTGCCACCATCAGCATCAGCACTGCATTATGGACTTGAGGTAAGGAAAATCTAGCTGTGTACAGTTAACTCTTGCCTTCTAGCTAGGCACCCCACTATATAACACTCACTGGTTACATGTAGCTCAGTTGCAATTGGTAGAGCACAGTGCAGGAGGTCGGGGGTTTGAATCCCGGCCGCGTCCTTGGGCAGGAACGTATATATGCCATTGGCCTTGTCTCCTTCTACTTCTAATCAGTATTTGAAGGGGACATGAAAGAACCTACTGTACTACTCGAAAAATAGCAGGGGGTTGTAACCTGGTACATCAGCTTGGCCATAATTTGTTCTAACCACACACTCTGTGTTCATTGTAAACTGCGTGGCAGCTACAATGTATTAGCACCGTAAGCAGTCCGAAAATAGATTCACTGACAATATGTCAGTAATATGTAGATCATCACCATGAGACTGGTGATATATTGGTGCTTTATATGAATATGGCCATTAATATAAGTATGGCCATTAATTAAGTATGGCATATAGGCTGAGAAGGAAGGGTGCATGTGCATCGTATCCATCACTCTGTGGAAACAGATGCCTATTTAAGTTTGACAGTACAGGAAAACCCTGTTATAATGAACCTCCCAATATGGTGACAATGGTCATTAATGAACCCTAGGCCTTCTATAATAAATTGCAGGCAATGAAGGAGCACGCAACCTAATCATGTCAATTTCAGCATACACAGGTAGCCCACATCATTCCCTATGCGAGAGAAATCAAGATTTTTGTCTGTGATCTATCTGTGTGAACTGCAACTTTGCCATGCACTATTGGCATTAGCCGCTGACACAAGACATTGCAGCTGTTTTTCGAGAGTGCAGAACTGTCCTCTGTCTGCTTTTTTGTGATACAAAACAAATGTGTGATCGATTTGCCCTTTGCAAAGAAGCTGTGACTTCATGGGAGCTAGCTGTTGAGCAACGAAACTCGAAACCTCTAACTTGACCATGCAGGAACTACATGTAGTGACAGTTTCAAATTCATACCTTATGACTGTGTTAATTATTACAGTATATTGTTTAATACAGTTGTATTGATCACAGGAAATGTGACTGGCTATTTGATCTTCTGGGTTTGGAGACGACTCCCTGTAATGAACATTGAACTCAGACAGGGGTCATAACCATACCTTCTGGGGGTCCTGTTTGCATGAGTTAGTTTATACAACTCGAGTCGTACAATGTACCTTTTAGGGGTTCAGTATTTACACGTAAGGAATCACTTTATAATTTTAATTAATGCATACCTTTTAGGGGTCAAACTCATTATGGTTTTTAAAACTCATTTAATTTATGCATACCTTTTAGGAGTCATTTTCAATATGACCGCCGAGTACCCCCCGTCATTTTGGTATTCAAAGTCTTCATTTCAAAGTCTTCACGAGTAATATAATTTATTATAAAGATAATATATAAATATAATATAATCGCAATATTTCAATGAGACATTAACATTAACTTAAATTTATTTTTGACATATAAACTTGTAAGCTTTATTAGCTTAGTTAATAATAATAATAATAATAGTAATAATAATAATAATGGGATTAATCAGTGGAATTTCCACGAGGTGGCTCTAATCATCCACTGATGGGCCTACAATTTTACATCCTTATCCAAGAAGATGTGAAGGTCTAACCATTTGCAGCTCGTGAATGAAATTGTTTCACAAAGGCAGCATCTTCTACTCAATTATTTTAAGACCCTGCAGCTGATGGTTGGTCTGGCCAGAGTTTTGAACCTGCAACCTCCTGCACAACAGACCAGCGCTTATAACCACTGAGCTAACTGGAGGTGGTTGGGGCTTAGTAGTTCGATCTGTAAGCTTTTGATTTTACTTTTCAGTTTTTGCTTTGAGACCTTCCAGACAGTCATGTGTTGGCATTTCAGAATTAAATGTGGTGAATTGACCTTTGACACTGCTTCCCTTTCAGCATTAGATTACATTTCTTAGATTACTCCAGTCATACAGTTGTACATGCAAATTGTAACATCTACATTGTAACAACAAACATGTTTTTACATGTTTTGACATTGCTAAAAACCACTACACACCACTGAATTCGGTCCAAAAGCAATGCTTTATTACTCACACATTGCACACACTTCCTAACAAATCATTATTTCTAGTATTATAATGAATATACCAGTATATTTAGCTAGTCATGTATATGTAAATAAATTTATGTAAAAATATGAAATGAAATCTACATGATTGTATAATGACTATGTCTATGTCTTGATTACTTCTGTCAAGTTCTCTTCTGGGACTGGGCAGACTGGGGGGCAGTTGCCCCACATGTACACCACTGATGATAACCAGTTATAAATCCAATCAATTAAGTCATGAGTTCTTAGGATGTTCCCTAAATGTATATTCAATTTTTATTTGCAGTGCTTTGAAGGAATGAAAGCATACAGAGGCAATGATAATAAGATCAGGATGTTCAGACCCCTGGAAAACATGAAGAGAATGAACAACTCTTCTTTTAGGGCATGTTTACCAGTGAGTTTTTATTTAAAACTTCTTCATTTTTTGTGATTCCCATTTCCTTTTGCATCTATATGATAATGGATCAACAATAAATATTTTTACAGCAATTTGATGGAGAAGAGATGGTGAAATGCATTCGGCATCTAGTTAATCTGGACAAGGAATGGGTGCCCTATTCCAATACCTGCTCCCTGTACATCAGACCTACAATGATTGGCACACAGGTATGCAGAACATCGTGTTGGAGCTTTTTAGAGTAGTTCCCTGCAGGTTGTTCAGGAGTGGCAGGGGTGCATAATATATGGTTGTACATTTAAAAGCCAGGGCTTAACTGAAAACCACATTAAATTTTTACCAGCTTACTGGATACTTTCAGGGTGCGTTTCCAGTCTAAAATATGTATAGCGCCTCAAGAAAACATAGTAGATAAATCATCCATGTATCATTTTACGTAAAAAGTTTTGAATTCTTTGAAAATCTGGAATTTTCCACCATCCCTTTTCTCTAATAATTATAGTGAGATGGCTTTAATTTCAGAAGCTCTGACTCTGGGAATTTCAAAATTTGATTTAGTTCAAAAGTTACGATGCTCTACGTGAAAAGGCAAAAACATAATCCGAGTAGATATGCGGGAAATGCCGTCAAGAGCTCTCTTTTTGGAATTTCTCCATTCCCCGACACGGGTTTTGCAACTGAGATATCAATAAAAATATTGACATTATTTTTTGTGAAAATTTCACACAAATCGAATAAATTCTTCTTGAGTGACACATTTAAAAAACTCTATTTTGGTTGGAAATCGAAAGCGTAGAAATAGATTTCTCTTGTAATGGACAATGAATGTATGAATTGGTGGTGAAAAGGGAAATAATTTCCTACGAGAGAGAGAGAGAGCCTGGGAGCCAGTGTTATGCATATGATAATCAGGGTTATATACAATGTAACTGCATGTTAAGAGACGAAGTCAGTTTCATTGTGGTTGATGTGCTCATGAACAGTGACGATTAAATTTATGATAATTACTTATGATATAACTGCCAGGCAAGTCGAGGTATATATGTACATGTATATTCAAGCATATTAGTTCATTCCATGTGTATTACACATCAGTTTTACATATATATATAATAAGTTATGTACTTTATATTGGATGTTCTGGGCTTAGTCCCTTAAATAGGTACATGTACTTCAAGTAAGTACTTAAATCAAGTGTGTAATAATTATTATATATACATGTATGATGGTGGTAATAATAATAATTATTGGAGGTTGTGGGCCTGGACCCGTCACCGCAAGATGTTGCTGTGGAATATTATTTAGGGACTCGAGGGAATAATAGGAAAATTGCACTTCAAAAGATCTAGCCATTTGTGGTGCATGATACTCCAACAATAGACCCTTCCATGTTTTTTTAAAACTTTTGATATATACATACAGTCAAGACGCAAACTTCTTCACGCTATTGCCCCGATATTGCTGAGCAGCAATTGCTGTTTTAAGAGCAATTGCTGCTCAGCAATATCGCCGATATTGCTGTTTTCAAAAACGTTATTGCTGTTTTTGAAAAACGATATTGCTGTTTCTAAAAAACGATATTGCCTTTTGCCTTTTTTCACGGCACAGCAATTGCTGATTTGATTGTACAAAACCCTGATTCGTAATTATTTAGTTTACCTGGTTCGATCGCTATCTTGAACATTGAAAGAACCTGCACGAAGTTGATAACCCGCTTTTTTTCGCTCAACCGCAAAAACGCACAAAACGTTTAAGAAGTTGATGCCCCACTTTTCGGCTCAACGGCTAGAAGTTAAACAACGCAAAAAGTTTCAAGACCAATGCAATGAAAGAACTTCGAGATCCGAATAGAAATGAACGCTTTTTTAATAAGCTTAAATAAAATTTGCGCATGGCAAGTTATTTCGACAGCGTTTCTGTAAAAAAAAATTAAGTAACTTACTTTCACAGACATTGAGATGTCTTTTACCATTTGATTTTGTTTGTGGCAGTATTTACTAATTGATTACATGTATTTGGTTTGCCATATTTTGCAGATCATTCAAAATTCCCGGTTTAGATTTGACTTGAAGTTCGATCCCGCGTCTTTGACTTGCACGTGCGTTTAGCGATTGTTGATGGCATGAGACGATTGTAATAATTTATGCTAATTTCGAACTTCAATATTTTGGAAAACTTTCAATGTATTAAAGCGCAATTTGCATTCAACAGGAATACCACATTCCCAGTAGAGGTTTTCTTGTAAGCGTATAGAGTTTTTTGCAAGTCTTTTCATTACGAATTGGCTTCAAAACTGTGTTCACATTCCCAGAAAGTTTCAGCGATTTGACAGACTCGTCAAAAGTCAGACTGTCACGTTCACGCCTGACTGATTGCACGTGAAAATTCACACTCCGAGAACTTGAGATTTTAATTTTCGAAAAACATGCCAGGACTTCAAACAGTTGCAATAATTTCAGCCGAAACTTTTAACTACACAAGGATCTACCGAAAGTGTGAAACTACAGAAGCTAAAGTTTATTTACTGTTATGATTTGCGCTTAGCGGCAAACTTTAACGCGAGTCCCGTGTCGGTCAGGGAACTAAACAAGCGACCGCTAATCGTTTTGTTATTATTTTGTTTCGCAAGTTGAGGCTTCCATATTCATGCTAGTTCTAATATTTTAAGTATAGGTTTGCAGTAAAGGTTTGCAGAAGCCTTATAAGCGAGCTGTGAAGTAGCAAGGACAGCATGAAGTTTCGTTACTATAGGCACGCATATGCGGGATCGATCGTCATATTTAGCTCGGGTTTCGCCAAGGGTCAAACTAATCCGCTCCAGATTCACCAGTTTTCTTTATGCTAAGGGCCTCGACATATTCGAAATGCCCCGCTTAACGCACAACGGACGTTTAGGGGGGAGGGGGTAAGGGCATGGACGTTAGTGTGGGGCATTTAGAACAAACACTTTTTCATCAATAGAAGTACACTTTTTAATCAAACGTTTCTAGTCAGCTAGATCTACATTAGAGCGCAATTTCTGTTGAATTTCCCGAAAATTTCAACAAGGTCTTTTGATTAGAAGTATCATGAAATACCTCAAACCTCCAGGTAAGTGAAACTCAGTTTTGTAGTCGTGTCCGAATGAGTATTTTAGTCAATATCCGAAATGAGCTCGTACGGGAATTCAAGGTACTGACTGACTGTACAGTTGCAGCTATTAAACTGGCTTTAAGCTTGTTTTATACTTTGTTTATAAGTGAACTCCCGTGTATTTAATTACTGTTTTTCCTGACCTTAAAAAAAAAAGAATAAAACAATGGGTGGACGTTAAGGGGGAGGGGGGGAGGGGGTCTGACCTTAACGTCCGTTGTGCGTTAAGCGGGGCATTTCGAATATGTCGACGGCCCCTAAAAAAAACTAAATTCCAATTCAGGCCTGGTTTATTCAATGGCCCTCATTCATTCTTGGGAAGGCGCCCCATAACGGCTCTCTCTACGTCAACAAAAAACAAACCATTTTGCATACGATTACGGAAACATCGATTTTGTACAAACTCGTCAGAATATCGGAGATATATTGCTGTAAATCAGCAATTGCCGTTTTACTTACAAAAACGATATTACGTTTTTCAAAAAACGATATTGCTGTTTGCCGGCAAAACGATATTGCTGATTGCTGTTTTCTAAAACAGCAATTGCTGTTAACGAACAGCAATTGCTGAGCCGGTTCAGCAATTGCCTTTCCGCGCGTGACAAAGTTTGCGTCTTGACTGTATAACAGCAAAACCGTCGATACTGCTGAAAAGAGCACCTCGAAGTTAGTCAAAATCCCAAATTTGAGAGTTATATATCTTGAATAGGAGCAAAGATACAGGCCCACAAACTTGGAAAATTTTACAGAAATTTGTATGGAAATTTCGACTGGGGGGCACAAACTTGACCCCCAGTCAAAATTTCCATACAAACATCTGTAAACTTTTTCTAGTTTGCTGGCCTATAACTTTACTCCTATTCAAGATATATTACTCTCAAATTTGGGATTTTGACTAACTTCGAGGTGCTCTTTTCAGCAGTATCAATGGTTTTGCTGTTATACGTATACATTGTACAGTATATCAATAGTTCAGTAAAACCCCCGGGGGGTACTTCTGTTTGTGACGTATTATGTATGTGCTGTGGGGGTGGATCAGGGTTTTGAGCTCAGTTTGGGCAGGTAGGGTCAGGGTTTTGACCTGATTTGGGCAGATCAGGGTCAGGATTTGAGTTTAATTTGGGTGCATTATGAGGGTTGGGGTTGAGTATTTTTTAGGCAGTTAGGCGAACAATTTATTTCACAGGGCCTATTTGTTTTTATTTAAAGAAGGGGCAATCAGGTTTTTTCCCCAAAAAAATGGGGAAATCAGGGTTTGGAGCTCGAATTGGGCCAAACAGGGTCATGGTTTGAGCCTCTTGTCCTCACATACAATGTACATATACCCATTTTTCATGAAAGTACCCGGGGGGGGGATCTGTGGAAGGTGCGAGCTCTTGGCCAATCATTTCTCATCACAGTTCAACTATCCGCCAATCAATGTTGATTTCCGATCAAAGGTATGCGCCGCATCGAGAAAATGTTAATACATGTATAGCCAGTATGTTCTAGTTTTCTTGTATGACTTGAGAAATGGCAATACAGCCAAGGTGAACACATAGAGACGCCTTGAATGCCAGCATACATGTAGTTAGGACAGTTAGTAGAGGAGACAGCAATTTGCAGGCATCTGAAATAGCACGACAATAGCGACTTCAAGCGATTCAGAGTCACCGCCAGACTTTACGTTTCTATCTAAGCTTTCTTGGAAACAAATATTCTCTCTGCTTCTTTATGTCTAGGTGTGGACCACTCGGCACTCTGTATGAAAGTGAAACTACAAACCCTTGTCGGGTTTTGCGAGGACTTCTATTTGGATTTGTAGTCGAATGCATTGTTTGGCCTTGTTTGGCTTTTGTTTTTTCTTTGTTTTCCAAGCTTAAGGGCATCCTGCTTGCTTTTTGGAAGGCAATATAAGGCCAACAACCGATGGAATCGTGTGTGGAAAAACTTTTCTCAATAAATGTAAACATTGGTATATGAAATGAATTTAATATGCACACCATCGTTTTGGGCGAGTGAGCACTTATAATGTGTTTATTGATCTGCTGTCAATCAAACAGAACCTTTTACTTCCAGTTAAAAACTTTTGTTATTTCTCCGTCAATATATTATATATAATTTATATATATTTTTTAAACAGAGTTTTTGGTATATGAGATACTACTGCTAAAACTACATTTCTGTGCGAGAAAAAAAATCCCATCTTTTTCGTTTTGAAGGTATCCGGTAACCTTAATGAGTAGTACGATAGGCAACTAGTTCCTGTAAAAACTAGTGTTGGTCTGCGTCGGCGGGGAAGATAAACACTGGTATGTAATCAACTAAAGTCGATTGAGGTATGCTAACCGCCGTGGAAAGCGAGTAGCAGCTGACGTTTCAAGCGCTATATAGCCCTTCGTCAGAGCAAAAAATGAGTAGTAGATGGTTTGACCAGCACCAGGCTGAACCTTGCGGTGGAGCTTGAACCATTGGTTGCTAGGCAGGTGTGTCAACCAGTCAGCCCAGCACTGGGTTGCACACAAGTGTGGACAATAAGAGGATGAGAGGGATTAAGGGACTGGAAAGAAAAGCACTGATAATAGCAGATGGCAACTGTCTGCTAGCAATATGGCCCCCATTTCTGTCAACCCACACGTCACTTGTGGGTGTCCCTGCAGTGCTGTGGGCTGTTTGGTTGCTAGGGTGTGTACTATACTTCCAACTTCACAGTCTTATTTCTCCAACATCTACACCCATCTAGCTGGTTTTATTTAAATATGTCTTAATTAATCTGACAGCCTGTATATTATTTTATTTTTGACGTCATTTTATGTTACAGCCTACCCTTGGTGTGAATAAGGCCAATAGTGCCCTTCTGTTTGTTATCCTATCTCCTGTTGGTCCATATTTCAAGACGGGTACGTTCAATCCAGTGGCTCTCATGGCAGATCCCAAGTATGTGAGAGCTTGGCCAGGTGGCGTAGGGGACTGCAAAATGGGAGGGTAAGTACGAGTAGAAAACCTTGTACTGGTTATGCAGGGATTTTTGGAATATTATACTCTGTCAACAATAATTGTCCTATAGTTAGGGTTTGGAGTATCGTACCTGTTTAGGACTGGGCTCTAGCTACGTACGCGTTGTATGCTAGGATCATTTCGGCCAGGTGACTTTGTTCTTGTAGCAGTCAACATGATAATCTCGTACCCAGACCACATTTGTTACTTACTGCACATTCTTGTGGCCCGTTCTGTTGTAGCATTTATCAACTATTAAATTGGTGACGAAGTAAAAACAAAATGGGCGATGAAGCAGAAGACAGCCAGAGAGGGAAGTCGGGAGTTCTGACGGGTGTCAGTACAAGTATCAGAGCTCTAAATCTAAGTGGAGAGCTGGGGCAGTGAGAGAAGGCTTGGCAATTATGGAGAGCTCGCTTTTAAAGAGCCACTCAATGGATGGCAGTCAGCACCAACAATAAGCTTGATCTTCTCTTGTTAGTCGGTGGCAAAGAGCTACAGAAGCTAATCAAAACACTGCCTGAACAGCCTACGGACTACCCGTCACATTTAGAAATGCTAGATCAACATTTCAAAGCACATCGTAACAATACTAAGGAGCTACATGTACATTGTATACCGCCTCCCGGTTAGTTAAGTGGTTAAACTCTGGTATGTCGAGCGGGAGGTCGTGGGTTCAAACCCCGGCCGGACCAACACTCAGGGTCTTAAAATAACTAAGTAGAAGATGCTGCCTTTACATAATACAGTAAACGGTTAAACCTTCACGTCTTCTCGGATAAGGACGTAAATCCGTAGGACTAGTGTCCCCAATTAGCTGCAAAGCTAAATACATTGACACTTAAATAAAGTCACTTACTTACTTATAAATACAAGTTGTTTAACACCGAATGGCCGCCAGATATGAAGTGTAGGGAGCAAGGGCTCCATTGCGATTTGCCCATCACACTATACAACACGATTATAATGATGACTGGTCTAGACGGCAGACAGCGAGCTTCACAACGAGTTAATTAAAAAAATGGAGACCTAAAGTCAGTGTGAGAGACAGCAAAGGCGTTTGAAATGGCCAAGGAAGGAAGCCATGCACAAGACATGCGATGGCAAGCTAAGCACGCAAAACAAGAACTAGAAGTGAACAGAATTAGCAGGCCAGGAGAAGTAACGGCCAGAACCGAGACACTGACCGCCCTTCCATCAAGGTTGACTTGCACCAGGTGCAGTGGATTTATAACGGGGCACATGTCCTGTTATGGGAAGAAGATGCCTCAAATGTGGAGGTATGAATCACTATGTCAGAGTATAGTATGTAATACCACAAGAAATGGCAATAACAGCAACACTCAGACAAGCCAGAGCTGTAGAGTCCAAACCAGAGGCAATGGCAAACTATATGAAATGTGGAGGAGTTGCCGAAGAATGTATCTATACCAGGTAAAAAGTGGCTCCTCGTGAAATCCAACCGTATCTATCAAAATTAATGGTATGCCCACTAGCCTACATCTGGACACACAGAGAAACACGGCTAAAGTGAACAATCTGCACCGAAAAAAAGTGGTCGGTAAGTGGTCAGCCGACCACTTACCAACCACTTACCGACCACTTACCGACAACACTTGAGAACTGCAGTTTCGATGGTTTCCCGTCATTTATGCCGATGGTTTCCCGTCATTTATGCATTGGAACATACGCTTACTATGTTGTAGAGAGTTGGATATTGTTGAAAATAGTGTACTCATTATATTTGTCTGTTCTTCTTTGCAGCATTTTCTCAGTATAAATGCCAAAAATGGTCACACTCAACTCCGTGAATTAGCGAACCCGACAATACTTGAGAACTGCAGTTTAGATGGTTTCCTCTGCCATTTATGCATTGGAACATACGCTTACAATGTTGTAGACAGTTGGATATTGATGAAAATAGAGTACTTGTCTCTTCTTCTTTGATCTTCTTCTTTGCAGCATTCACTCCGTGAATTAGCGAACCTGCGCCATCTTGGATTCCCATCTTGCCATTTAACAACACAGGCAGCCCGCAGCAAATAAACATACTGCTATCGATATCTGGATTAGAGATATCGATAGCAGCTGGTGCTAACAGTGATCGACTTTATTCATTATATATAGACTATAATTATTGCAAACTACAAGTTTGGCTTGTCGAGAAGAGGCCATTTATTATTAGCGTAAGCATGCCGCGAAGAAAAGCGTGCCAACAAGATGCCATTTATTTTGTTTGTCGGCCCGTCCCTCAGTAGCGCCAGCTAATTAGTAGCGCTAGCGTGCCGACAACAGGCCGTTTATTATTAGCGTAAACATGCCGCGAAGAAATATATATATTATTAAAACGTGCCGCGAAGTATTTTTTTTTTTATTAAAGCCAATTAAGGTCAGCTAGGTTTATTTAATATGGGTTTCTGCATGATCATAAGGTCATTGCCTTTCAGAGATGGTGTGGCTCCTAAAGGAGCCGTTGTTTGTGGTTGATCAGACTAATCTGATCGGTAGAATGCCTCATCAAAGGCCATTGGCAGCAGCCTCCCATCAGCTCTCATCGCAGCCATCTCTTCTCGGAAATTCCAAAGTTTTCTCCAGCATGTCTGACGCTTCTCGAAGAACAACGGAGAAGCACTGCGAGTCTACTAGCGCAGCTTTAGTTCCGTTAGGACTGGTAACAAGTGATGCCATGCGGTCAAAACAAAATGGCGTCGGGTTTACGCTCGTGAAGAACTATCAATGTTATTGTTGGCCCTCATTGTTGCAAGAACACTAAAGTGTTGTGAAACTATCTTTAGAAGCTTTGAAGTGTTCTTATATGGTATTTTATTTCAACTGGACCTAGTGAAGAGATGACAAACACGTAATTTTCGAGTTCGCAAGTTACCGACCACTTACCAACCACTTACCAACCACTTACCAACCACTTACCGACCACTTACCGACCACTTACCGACACAGTTTTACCGACCACTTACCAACCACTTACCGACCACTTACCGACCACTTACCAACCACTTACCGACCACTTACCGACCACTTACCAACCACTTACCAACCACTTACCGACCACTTACCGACCACTTACCGACCACTTACCGACCACTTACCGACCACTTTTTTTCGGTGCAGATTGTTCACTTTAGCCGAGAAACACTTTGCAAACCTCAAAGAAAGCATTCACCTTGAGCCAACCAAGACAATAGTATGAAGCTTCTCTGGTGAAGGGAAAGGCCCAGCACTGTCCTTACTAGGGCGTTTCACAGCAATGCTCAGCAGGGGTGGGAAGGAAGTAAAATAACCTGTGTATGTGGTCAGGGGACAGGTTACACCACACTATTAAGTCGTCAAGCTGCGGATAGTATGGGTCTCGTGGCGTCCCACCTAGACTCACCACAAGCACACCACAACCAGTCATGGGAGAGGAGCGGCAATCGATAACAGACTTGGTGAAGGAATACAATGATGTAACTGTGAAAATACATGTAGACCCAAGCGCCGAAGGAGTAGTTCAGAAACAGAGAAGAATAGCAATACCACTTAAAGACAAGTTCGACCAGATACTAGACAAGTGGCGTGAAGTTGACATTATTAATAGAAGATGTACAATTGCTATTATTCCCTCGAGTCCCTGAATAATATACCACAGCAACCTTTTGCGGTGATGGGTCCAGGCCCACAACCTCCAATAATTATTATTATTACCACCATCGTATATATAGTAATTATTACACACTTGACTTAAAATTAATACTTACTTGAAGTACCTACATGTATGTAACGGACTAAGCCCAGAACATCCAATATAAAGTATAATTATAAAGTAATATATATATATATATATATATGTAAAACTGATGTGTAATACACATGGAATGAATTAATATGCTTGAATATACATGACTTTTTGTATATATTAACCTTAACTTGCTTGGCAGTTAATCATAAGTAATAGTAGTTATCATAAATTTAATCGTCACTGTTCATGAGCCAGAACCACAATGAAACTGACTTCGTCCCTCGACAGTTATATAACCCTAATTATCATAATACTGGCTCCCAGGCCCTCTCGTCCACATAGGAAATTATTTCCCTTTCCACTACCAATTCATACATTCATTGTCCGTTACAAGAGAAATCCATGACTAGCCGACTGAATGGTGCAGTGCAATGTGGTCTTAACCACGAGCAAGCTTGGACATGACTGATGCCAACAGGTATATAACGAGAACCAGACATGCCATTCCCATCTTAAGGCAACTGGAAACGAGGCTCAGTGGGGCCAAGTACTTCTCGCTTCTAGATAGGAACGATGGCTACATGCAGCTAGAGCTGGCCGAAGAAAGCAGAAAGCTCACAACCACGCACTGCAGGCTTAAACGTTTCAAGAGACTGCATTTTGGAGTCAATAGCACTGTGGAAGTCTTCAACGAGGAGATTCCTAAGGTGGTGGCACTAGAGCCATTACCATATACAATGATATCTTGGTATACCACCACAGGCTTCCCAGACTCAACGTATATTTCCCGCTTATTAGTCTGTTGGGTTACCTGTGGTTTATCGATTAGTTTCATAACGATCTCAGAAGAGTTTATATAATTGCTTCGTGTGAATTCTCTTTTCCGATTCCTACGAAATAAATCTTCAATAATAAAAGATTGATACTTAATGAAGTTTTGTGAGTGGTAGGCAACTCGACCTCGCCAAAGCACAGACTTACCTCAAAGATCACCCCAAAATCGGCAGTTTTCTTCCTCGCTCGCTATTCAGCTTTCGGCACAGGAGGGAATACCGAAAACATCTGACCAGAGATTTAGGAAAATCCATCAAATTTATCATCGCCAAACGGCCTCCTCAAGACCCAAAAAGCGTGACCTTTCAATGATCTGTAAGAACCAGACCGACCAAAGCGGTCGAAAATTTTCCCGGCCCTACCCAAAACGATGCAAATCGCCTTTTTTCATGGGGGACCCTCAAGCGTGAAATTATACTTCCGCTCGAGGAACGGAAACAAATATATCGCCAATCAGAGAGACCATTATTAGGCTTTTAACGAAACTGGCGGTTACAGACTAATTTTGAATTTGGAACTCGCGAAAATTTCTCACGTGGAACTGTCATGACACTCGGTGAAGACTCCAGCCCACTGTCTTGGTTCTCTGATTGGCGAGTTCCAAATTCCAAATTCCAAATTAGTCTGTAACCGCCAGTTTTGTTAAAAGCCTAATAATGGTCTCTCTGATTGCCGATATATTTGTTTCCGTTCCTCGAGCGGAAGTATAATTTCACGCTTGAGGGTCCCCCATGAAAAAAGGCGATTTGCATCGTTTTGGGTAGGGTCGGGAAAATGTTCGACCTATTTGGTCGGTCTGGTTCTTACAGATCATTGGAAGGTAGCGCTTTTTGGGTCTTGAGGAGGCCGTTTGGCGATGATAAATTTGATGGATTTTCCTAAATCTCTGGTCAGATGTTGCTTGATAACTATTCCCTCCTGTGCCGAAAGCTGAATAGCGAGCGAGGAAGAAAAGTGCCGATTTTGGGGTGATGTTTGAGGTAAGTCTGTGCTTTGGCGAGGTCGAGTTGCCTACCTTTTTAGAGCTGCGGCCAACGGTCAAAATTTCGAATCCTAATAAATTGCTTTAGAAGGCTCCAAATCGCCAAATATCCACTCACAAAACTTCATTAAGTATCAATCTTTTATTATTGAAGATTCATTTCGTAGGAATCGGAAAAGAGAATTCACATGAAGCAATTATATAAACTCTTCTGAGATTGTTATGAAACTAATTGATAAACCACAGGTAACCCAACAGACTAATAAGCGGAAAATAAACGTCGAGTCTGGGATGCCTGTGATACCACAAGGCCTTAAGGCACGTAATGCAGCTATGGAGGAACCACGGGCTGATGCTTAGCCTGAAGAAGAGCCGATTCAATCTCCAAGCAGTGAAGTTCTTTGGCAATGCGTTTTCAAGCGAAGGCATATCACCTGACCCAGACATGGTCGCAGCTTTAAAGGCAGCTGGACCTCCGGAATGACAGCAACAGAGGTACAGTCCTTCCTATTCTTTGCTGGTGCAAATACCGACAAATACCGCACAGGTGACAGAGTACTCATTAAGGATGAAGCAGAGTTTCAGTGGACACTGGAGTGTCAAAGGTCATTCGAACAGGGCAACATAGTCATGGCATACTTCAATGTGCAATGTAAGACCAAGCTGAAGATGTATGCCAGACCAGAAGGAATAGCTGTTACCATGAAGCAGTATGATCCATGTGTAAAAAGGTGGAGGCCAGTTACATACGGTTCAAGAGCCATCACCGACACCTAGAACAGGTACTTGCAGCTAGAGAAAGAAGCTAAAGCAGTCGAGTGGGACGGCTTTGCTAACCAGATATACCTCTATCATCTTGGCAACACCTTCGAGATTGACACCGACCACAAGCCCCTTGTGCTGTTGTTCATGAGTTACAAAACGACCGCACCACTCAGAATAGAAAGGATGTGGGTCTGCCTACAAGGTTTCAACTACCATCTAAACGACGTACCAGGTATACGTACCTGGAAAGAAAGCAGGGTCTGAAGCTAATGAAGCGGACTATAATTCCTGCCATCCAGGCCCACTAGGCATGCGGGATCACAATGGTGGCAAGCGCAAGGTCAAGTTTGAGCTACAAAAATCAGAGGAGGTATTCGAGAAGGACAGTATGGCGGTAGTACAGTCCTCATTACCAGAGGCAGTCACATGGGATGAGTTCTAGAGGATACTCACTCAGATCCAGGGCTAGTAGACCTGAAGCAAGAGGGTAAAACCTCGCGGCACAAGAGAGGAAAGTACTAGGGCCACAGTATGACCCTGTGTACACAGAGCTGGCGGCGATATCAGAGATGCACAAAAAATTAATAGTTATTCGCAGAGTTCTTAGAGACAAAGTGGTCAGGTTGGCACACGAGGGCCACCAGGGCATTACGAAAACAAAAGAGTATCTAAGGATCAGAATATGGTTCCCAGGCTTGGACAGAATGGTAGAGGCACACGTTCAGCACTGCCATGATCCTTGCCAGGTATAGTGATGCTGTCGCAAGAATGAGAGCCACTGTGCATGACATGCATGGCAAGTGAGCTCTGGAGAGAAGTCGCCATGGACTTCTGGGGTCCCATCAACATAGGAGAGTATCTGTTAGTCATTTTGTGCAAACAGTCACCACAACGACTGCCAGGGCAGTGATACTGAAGCCACACAAAACCTTGGCATCCCTTGGAATACCGGTGTTGGCAGGTAGTGACAATGGGCCACCATTCATCAGAAAGGAATTTCACAACTTTAGCAAGTGCCTGGGCTTCTGACATGAGCTGAAGACATCCAAGAACCCACAGGCTAATGTGGAAGCTGAGCAGTTCATGAGAATGTTGATGGGGCTAAATTTCAAACAGGAAGTGTACAGGTTTCTTTGTGCCAACAGAGCAACCCCACACTGTACTACCAAGCTCGCTCCAGCTGATCTGATGTTCCCCAAGTTTCGTACAAGGCTGCCGATCGGAGTTGCCCCTCGTGAGTAGGACATTGAGGATCTGTACCAAAGGGATCTCGAAAAGAAAATGCAAATGAAAGCATATGCAGACAGCTGATATAGGGACTGAGCTGCCAGTGTTAAGGCAGGATGAATCCGCCCATCTGGGTCCAGAACAGGACTCAGCACCTGCACCTTCTGAGGAAGCAAGTGCATCTGTCCCTGCAAATGGCCAACCTCCACAAAACCTGCAGCTACCTCAACCCCAGGGATTGGGAGTCAGAAGGAGTGAGAGGATCAGAATGGATGCAGACACATACTTAAAAGAAAAGTACCCAGACTTTCATCTACATGTACATGTAAGCACTAATGCAAAGTGAACATTTACTGTTACCAATTGAAGAACAATCCTACCTTACATTTAGACTATCACCAAGTAGGGGGGAATGTACATGTAGTATCGTACCCATTTAGGACTGGGCTATAGCTACGTGCGCATTGTATTCTAGGATTGTTTAGGCCGGGTGACATTGTTCTTGTAGCAGCCAACATGGCAGCCCAATATACTATAGTATTTATCAGCTATTAAAGGGTTAGATCAATAGGACAACAATTTGGAAGGACAGTAATTAAGTGTTTTTCACAAAAAACATCAAACTGAAGGGAACAGAATGCAATCAGACCTGAGTTTCCTGCCATGTTGAAAATCTATCGGACATTTTTGTGAAATGATTGGTCATTAAGTTACGAAAACAGCTGTATCTTTGTGCTCATTACATTGTGCTCTGAAATGATTGGTCATTAAGTTAGCCTACGAAAACAGCTGAATCTTTGTGCTCATTCCATTGTGCTCTGAAATGATTGGTCATTAAGTTAGCTTATGAAAACAGCTGAATCTTTGTGCTCATTCCATTGTGCTCTGAAATGATTGGTCATTAACCCTTTCCCTCCTGCACCGCCCGTAACTGCCCAATATGAAGCATGTACCTGGAGAAAATTGCTGCATCAAACCTAGACATGCTGGAAATACGATGTTTTGATATTACATGTATTTCAAGGGATGAATGACTTCGAAGCCACAGCTGTAACGGGGATCACTTGACTCTCCCACTTTGGAGAAAAACTCATTTGTTTTGGAGATTGTTGTTCATTTCTTCGCTTTTCACGAATTTAGAGGAGCTGAAAATCGGCTCAAAAAACCCTTCCCATTCGCACTTGAAATCAAAAGCAAATACAAAATTACCACTCAGTCGTTACAGTACCTTGTTTACTCTTTCCAACCAGCAGGTTTGTTTGCATAAAATGCACCAAACGACTGTGAACCACGCCGATGTTTACACTGCATTTCACTCGACCACATTTTCCTGCTCCCACCTCCAATTGCATGCTGGGTAATCAACAAAAAAATCACAAGGGGGACCCCCCTCTGGGACTCCTGTAGGTTTTTTTTATAAGTCTTTTACCCCTACAACCAAAAGCGGTGATTTGGACTCAAGCCGTTGCTTTAAAGTAACAAAAACACATCCTAATAGGTTGGGCAGGGGTAAAAGACAACCAACTGCAGGATTTCAAGGATTAATTCAGTGAAGAATTATTTCATGTGTCTCAAGGCAGAAACACAACAGAATAATCCTGTTAAACCCTTCACAAGGCCTACTAAAAGCAAACCAAGTACTTTTAAGCCGTCATCAGACATAATGATGTCCTCTAGCTCTCTTACAGTGGCTTATTTGTCCAAAATTAGAGCACGTTTCATTGGAAAACCTACAGAAGAAACCATACTCACCGCCTCCGAGTCCGTAGAATTCTGCCGGATGGCATCATGGGGAAAGTTTGAGCCCTTGGTTTAAAAAGGCAGCAGTATTTAACTAGCCCGGGCTAGCCAAACTTGAACCGAGGGGGGAGGGTTGAGTTAGCACTCAGGATTTCACCAACTGAGCCAAACATGTCCAGTAGGGAAAGGGTTAAGTTAGCCTACGAAAACAGCTGAATCTTTGTGCTCATTCCATTGTGCTCTGAAATGATCGGTCATTAAGTTAGCCTATGAAAACAGCTGAATCTTTGTGCTCATTCCATTGTGCTCTCCCTCTTATTACCATTTTCATTGAAGTGCGACCCTGAAAGTTTCGAGTCTCGTTTGGAAAATTACATTTAGCTGACCGTCAGTCAAACGTGGAGCCTAGTCTGTCAAGTCTCATACAAAGCTTTAACACCTTTTGATTGATGGTCGGGTAAATGCAATTTTCCAAACAAGACTTCAGACTTTCAGGGTCGCAAATTTATGCAATGAAAACAGTAATAAGTCATTTAGATCAGACAGAGTGGCATGTTGGAGCAAGCACAAAGATTCAGCTGTTTTTGCAGGTCATAAATTATAGTCTGCTGTCTGACAGTAAACTGAATCCCTGGTTATGGGGAATGTGTGGAAAAACTCTTATCTATGGTTCAATATGTTAGGAATCTGATATAGGGAATTTTATTTGCAGTAACTATGGGCCCACCATCCTCGTACAGCAGAACGCTGAGAGACAAGGCTTACAACAAGTCCTCTGGTTGTTTGGGGAGGATCATGAGGTAATGGGGGCAAGTGCAGACTTCTTTACAACAGTGTTGTGTAGGCAGCCTTTTTACAGATGAGCAAAATAATTCATTTATTTATTTATTTTTATTTCAAGATTCACCCAAAGGGCAGGTGTTGTATACGGTAATAGAACACAATAAGGTCCCCTACTAGATACAGAACACCGCAACCCCCACCTCTATAAGAACATTGTTACTCTAGCCCCACCCTTATGCTACCCAGTTAAAAACATATGTATACACTGTACAATATATGTGTGTACAGAAATTAATAAAAATAATTACTACATGTACATGTACATGTATATAGCAATAAAGAAAAAAACATATTCAAATGTATATAGGTAAATGTGTAAAGATAATAAATAAATAGATAATCAAGAATATTAACTAACAGCTATGTTAACTAAATGCTAACAGCTACATGTATGTTAACTAAATGTTAACTAATTTTATCGTGAGTCTAATACACTGTAGGTCAAATTAGCCTGCCTACATTGTTGCACCATTTCAGATCACCTAACTTTACCCTTGAGTACTGTTTGCTTGGTTTGAAATGAAATAATAATGATAATAATAATATATACTTTATTTAAGTGTCTATATGGAATATTATAGCAGACTATACAGTTTAAAAAAAGGAAAGAAAAAATTAACAAAATGTTTATCTACAATTATGAAACTCATTAACTCTTTGTCGTCCGGCCCTGTAAAAAGGAGACTTTAAAGTCTCTGCACGTCAAAATTCACCCCGCTTCCGGTTTTCATCAGAATTAATTAAAATAAACAGGGTAGTATCCCAGTATAATAAGCCAACCACTGATCCTGTTTGTTTGAATTTTCAACCATCCCCTCATGGAGAAAAGCCCATTTATTTTGGTGATTGTATCGTTTCTTCGATTTTCATGAATTTCGAGGAGCTGAAAATTGGCTCAAAAAAACATTCCCATTCGCACTTGAAATCAAGAGCAAACACAAAATAACCACTCAGTCGTTACAGTACCTTCTTTAATCTTTCCAACCAGCAGGTTTGTTTTCACAAAACACACCAAACGACTGTGAACCACGCCGATGTTTACACTGCATTTCACTCGACCACATTTTCCTGCTCCCACCTCCAATTGCATGCTGGGTAATCAAAAAAAATCACAAGGGGGACCCCCCTCTGGGACTCCGGTAGGGTTTTTTTTATAAGTCTTTTACCCCTACAAGCAAGAGCGGTGATTTGGACTCAAGCCGTTGCTTTAAAGTGACAAAAACACATCCTAATAGGTTGAGCAGGGGTAAAAGACTGCCAACTGCAGGATTTCAAGGCTTTCATTGAAGAATTTTTTCCTGTGTCTGAAATCACAAACACAACGGAAAAACCCTGTGAAATCCCCTCACAAGGCCTACTAAAAGCAAACCAAGTACTTTTCAGCCATCCTCAGACTTAATGATGTCTTCAAGCTCTCTGACAGTGGCATTTTTCTCCAAAATTAGAGCACATTTCATTGGAAACCCTACCGAAGCAGCCATAACTACCGTCGACCAGTACGTAGAATTCTCCCGAATGGCATTGTGGGGCAAGTTTGAGCCCTTGGCTTAACAAGTCAGCAGTATTTAATTAGCCCGGGCTAGCCAAACTGGAACTGAGGGGGGAGGGTTTAGTTAGCACTCAGGATTTCACCAATTGAGCTCACACACGATCGGACGACAAAGAGTTAATGATTCATAAAGCAAAAACAAAGGAAATCACAGAGCAATAAGTTATTTGTAAATCTTATACAGATTTCGTCTCAATTTGCATAAATGTTTGCTTCAATTTTCTCAGTCAAAATGATAGGATTCGTAATTATGTTTGTGGTCACATTATTTGTAATTGGGCATTCGCATCAAAATAACGTAAATTTCACATCAGATTTTTGTTGTCACTTATTAAACTGACATTTTATTTTAGCAATGAAATGTAGTGCTCCATGTCAAGAATAAAACGAAACCTTCAATCTGTTATTACAAACACTATCATATGAATTATTTAACTTAAATGTTGTACGGGCCAGTTTCAGCGTGATGCGGCCCATACATTATTGTCTGAAAACTATAGGTATAATGAAATCCTAATTGTGTGTATTATATCTAGAATTATTGCAGCTAAATAACTTACAAATATACGATAGACACAGCCCATGCTTTACCTAAACATAATCGTTGCAATATCCAATATTAGTTTGGCATTATCTAGCAATTGTTGGTACATAGAGTTATATAAATAAGTCACAATAATAGCTTATAGGGCTCTTTCTTGGGTGCACTCTAGCTTTGTACTGTCACTTTGCCTACAAAAATGCCATACTGTATGACAATACGTTAAGTGAGGCATAATAACAGCCTTGTAAAGCTGTAGTTTTAAGCTGTTGGTATCATGTTCCTTAATCGTATCAGGACCCAATCCTTTTACTTGAATGACATGTAGTCACATACATGTATACATATTTTTTGTACATCATGTTAAAAAGGGAAGAGACTGAACGATTTAAGTTGAAGCTGGAATAAGTTATTCATTCTGATTTCATTGTTTGGTAACCATGACAATTCCTTGTTGCTTAGGTGACAGAAGTTGGTACCATGAACATGTTCATGTTTTGGATCAATGAACAAGGAGGTAGGAATTTTAAAACGTTTAAGGTTTATTATTAGCATCCTAATGTTGTTACAGTATGTATAATGCAATAATAATTATAACTAGAGGCTGCATGCACCCTGTACTATGGCTGTATTAGTGTGTTGCATCCATTATTTTTAGTGTCACTGAAGTTTGAGTGTTGGGTAGAATGTTATTTTCTTCTGATCAGCCAATATTTAGAGTACTTGTCATATTAGATTTCAAGATAAGTTTGTGGCGTGTCCATGACAGTACACAAGTAAAACAGACTTGAAAACCATATTTTGTCCCAGTGGTGAGTGATTTTTTTTCAATACAAAATGTATAATTGTGAAATACTAATACAGTATTTTAGCTACATGTACAAATGGTTACGTATGGAATAATTACATGTATCTAATAGTTATTGTAAAGCTGCAAATTACAGAGGTTTTGTAGGCATCACTCCTAGCACATAGCATTTACGTGAACTTGCATGTCATTTATAGTGCTAACATTAATAGCTTGTTAATCAACACCCACACCAATTAATAACACAGACAAGTTTGGAGACAGGATTAGTTGGCCTGGGACACTCCAGAATAATCGTGATTTTTCGGCCGTGCTGACTTCTTGGCCTCCTCTCCTTCCTCAATGTTGGGACTTTCTAGGCCCAATCATTGTACCCAACATTGGGGAGGAGAAACGGCGAAAGTGTCTAAACAATTGTGTCTCGGATCGTAACATGTATATATTTCTCACAAATTGTGTATAAATAAAAAATTTAGGTGTCTGTTTTTATCCATAGAAAAAGAGTTAATCACACCTGCACTAAATGGTCTGATTCTCCCTGGTGTCACCAGAAGTTCTCTGTTAGAACTGGCCAAGCGATGGGTAAAAGTTTTTTTTCTTTCATGGATATTAATTATCATGGTTTATTGTTCACCAAGCCATACGTACATGCAACATACATGTAAAAGTGATATTCCACAATTGTTTTTACATATTTGTAGCTGTAATATCACGTTACACATAAACACCTATTAATTATAGCTTGATGATGGATAAACAGAATATTACATGGCAGCTTGGAGATAAGATTTTTGCATGGAAAAATTTTCAGGAATTTTTCATAATACACTATTACGGTATGTTCGCTGTGCTCACTAGTGTATTACAACATTCGCCATACAAAGATAAAAACTATATCCATGCGACGAATTGTACATCTATATAATGTAAGTTAAGACTGACATGCATAATTGACATTATTGACTGACATTAATATTTTGCAAATGACAAAAAAATGTGAAAACAAAAAAGATGTAAATAACAATATTCAATAGAAAATCAATGTACAAATTGGAATGCGGTATATATATATATATTAGCAAGAATAGACCCATTCGAAAAATGGCATCCAATTTAAAAAGCTATTGTCGTGGTAACGTGAACACGAGGCTAGTCAGTCCACACAAAAGCTTTTGAACGTGTAAACGAGGCTAGTCAGTCCTAAACAATAGTTAATTAAATTGGATGCCATTTTTCGAATGGGTCTATGCAGTATATTTTAGCAAGACTAGCAAAGTAATTAAAGTCTAGATATCATCTCATTTTAGGGTGAATTCAAGGTGTCCGAGAACAGTTTTAATATGGCTGATATAGTAAAGGCAACTGAAGAAAACAGGGTAAGATGTCATTTGAAATAATTATTGAAATATTTTGTATCAATGGTGATTCACAAGTGTGTGTTACTTTTTTTCTCAACTAAATTTATAATTTTCCAAACTTAATTTCCATGTCAATTGTTAACAGATGCTTGAAATGTTTGGGTCTGGTACAGCCTGTGTTGTTTGCCCAGTGAACAGAATTTTCTACCAAGGAAAGGTAAGTTCCTAATCTTGAAATCATCATGCAATGCAACTAAAACATTATGTTAGGCGACTGTTGAATAAAGGGGCTGTGTCACAGCAGGAGGCTTTACATTAACTGTCCGGGCCGGACACGGTTATCATAAACGATTTTAAGTGATTTTGCTACGAACTGAAAAAACCTACATGTAGTATAGGCAGCTTTATTGATACTACAACTCTATTGAATGTAAGACGTAGTTACTCAGTGGCAGTAGGTGACAAAGTAACCGGCGGGAAACCACAGGTAAACAGCTTCTATGAAACCTCTGACATATGCAATGGAGTGGTTTTAATCAGTTAGTTCAATGTACAGTTTACTTTATTCACCTAAAATTTGATATTGTGGTGAGTATACTGTAGAAGACTAGTGAGTGATCAGAACCACAATAACTGAAAAATCTTACAAATAGTGCATTAATTTCTTTTTTCCTAATAAACATGACATTCATTACATATTCAACTAATCTAGAAGTATTAGATTGGCTGATATTTGACAATGTGTAACACAATACAATAGACAGTGTTACATGTACATGTACATATCGATTAGCAAAAATGTAAAAAAAAAAGTATTTGTTTATATAGTGCAACTTCTATATGGATATATTCAAACGCGCTTCACGTAGTTATTTTTGTGATTCGGACTGCTATTGTGGCGCAACGTGCTGCCGTGCAGTTCACAATCATGAGTGATTGTTAGTACCTCAGAATACCAGGCTGTTGTGTCGGGAGACAATCCCCTACTCTTTCTCGAAATAACACAACAGGTTATTTCATGTCCCCCTCGCATAGATTAGAAGAGGAAGGAGACAAGGCCAACGGCTTATACGTCCCTGCCCAAGGACGCGGCGGTATTTTCCCAGGGGAACATAGTTCAGACACTGGCTTCCCCTTTCTGGCTTCTTTCTGATTGGTCTGGAGTGTTTTTTAATTGACAGGCATGAAACTATGAATAAGTAATAGTGGTTTTCGATCGAGTGTCGTAAAACCAAAACCAAAGTCATCACAGAGCCAATCACGAGCAAGTAAAAACACAATGAGCCAATCACGAACAATAAAAACACAATGAGCCAATCACGAGCAAGTAAAAACACAATGAGCCAATCACAAGCAAGTAAAAACACAATGAGCCAATCACGAACAAGTAAAAACACAATGAGCCAATCACGAACAAGTAAAAACACAATGAGCCAATCACGAGCAAGTAAAAACACAATGAGCCAATCACGAACAAGTAAAAACACAATGAGCCAATCACGAACAAGTAAAAACACAATGAGCCAATCACGACCAAGTAAAAACACAATGAGCCAATCACGACCAAGTAAAAACACAATGAGCCAATCACGAACAAGTAAAAACACAATGAGCCAATCACGAACAAGTAAAAACACAATGAGCCAATCACGAAAAAGTAAAAACACAATGAGTCAATCACGACCAAGTAAAAACACAATGAGCCAATCACGACCAAGTAAAAACACAATGAGCCAATCACGAACTGAAGTATTATTCACTATTGGTTTTACTTGAACCAATCACGAGGAAAAGTAAATGCAATTGTGGATACCGTAACTTGATAAAATGAAAATTGATTACCAATGTTTGGTTTTAGTTTAGAACTTGGTTGGCGAATAATTACAAAAAAATCACAGCCAATTAGGAAAGCTAAGAAATGCAAAACAAAATCAATCACTTATTGCTTTCGACACTCGATCAAAAACCGCTCTTGGTAGTAACCAGTTTGGTCTAAAAGGTTTTGAATTTTTGAATGCTGGGATAATAATGTAGACATAATTTGTAAATATGAATATCCAATGTACCTTGTCTAGAACATTATGATCCCAACTATGGAAAACCTTGACATTACCAAGAGGTTCTATGAAGAACTGGTTGGCATACAGGTATGAAATGAGAACTCAATCTAATTAACGATTGCATTTATTCACTTATTCACTTATTGTTATTTAAACACGGTAGATGCATTCAGGAGAATAAGAAATTACAACTAAATACCTACTCTAATCTACTACAAATGTTAAAAGCTAACTACATCTTAGATTGTTATTACATATACTATAATGTATATTGTCATCTGGAGTTTGGTTGTGCAGCGTTTTGTACATGTTAACGGATTTCGCTATTTTGCGTTGATGACTTAGTTTTGCCATTCTAGGTTCTGCAAAAGTTCATCTACATTGCTATCGTAATTAGAGAAGGTTATGATGTACCTTTCTATGTTGACCATCTACTCTGAAAGATTTTGAAAGCCCTGCATTGAATAGGCCTTTTCCAGTAACAGTTACTTGCTGATAGATCACATCAATAACCAATGAACTGAGCTTGTGATCCATCTTTAAAAAATCCGTTTTAGAAAGATCGATTGGAGGTGGAAAATAGCATTTACAAACAGGTTTTGCTAATAACACTACCGATCTCGTACAAGTGCCTTTAAACAAGTGCCTAACCTTAAAGCCATATATGTTTTGCCGTCCAGTACAGCCACGTGATCGTATCCTGTAAAAGACCCATTGATGTTCACAAAGGAACTGAATCTGACATCCTCTTAATATTTATTGATTGTTTGAATCAGTGTTTGATATAATGTGTTGATTGATATGTTGTGTTATTTCAGTATGGCAGACTGGAAGGTCCACGTGGTTGGACAGTGGATGTGGACTAAATATCATAATATGATCTAAAGACCAAAACAACGTCCTTTGGAAGGAATGGATTTTTGTTTTCGTATCATCTGTTCTTTTACTAATGTTATCCCCTCCCTTCCCCCTTATGGGAAGTTTTCTACTTTCTTTTTCTCCACTCCCCTAACGTATCCGTCTCAAAGGTATCCCCTAAGGTATCCACTCTAAAAGAGCTGTGTTGAGTGAGTAACAGAGACTGTATAAACAGTTTTAATTAGATTTATATAATTTCTAGGAGCACTTTTGTTGATCATTTCCTCTTCAAGAAATCCGATAATGACTCATAGGAACACTAATAAGTAAAGTTATATATTTAACGTCTGTGGAATAGCAGTCTGTTAGACTGAAGTGGCCAGGACCCGGTTGTTCTAAGCAAGGGTCACTTTATCTCTAGGATAGCACTAAATCTTTAATTGTAATCTGTACAGTTTACCCTCGGGTTAGCGATTTAACCCTGGGGTGTGCTTACCCTGGCTTCGATCAGCCGAGCGCGGGAGGCCGTGGATGGTACACAACTTTACACTAGATATCATATCGAGTGAAAATTATTTATGGTCAAGCATTTAAAAATTATTTTGTTAAATTTAAAAAAAATTGTGTTGAAATATGTTAAACCAGCCTAACAGATCTCTAACAATCTGAAAAATGGTATTCTTTATCTGTCATTTTTAAAACCTCAATACTATATGCATATTTCAATGTTTTTTTAAAGCCCAACGCAGAAATATATCTGAGATCATATTTAATGGTTACGAACATATCTGAAATGTCATAAATTATTTTTTTCTTATGTATTATCGCCATGGGCTTATCATGAATATCTCTTTTTAGGTTTTGCCATGAAATTGATTCATGGTGAAATCTCACAAACTCATATAAAGTAGTTGATAAGTTCTTGATTGCCAATGTTGCTAAAATATACGCCAGTGAAAATATAGGTTCCACTAAACAGAATTCACCAGATTCCTCAGTACAGATATGCTCCTAAGAATAACTAAATCAATATTTCCTTCTCCAGTTAGAGCAGATGTCGTATGAATGGGACAAACTACGACATGTCCGTAACCTTATCTCTGTAATTTGATTGGTCAGCAGGACAAAAACAATAGGGAAACCATTTCAAAGTCACGGCATGTCGTACAGTAACTGTGCCGTAAGTCATTACCGTTTGCCCCACTCAGTTCTGTAGATAACTGCTGGAATTTGGAATTTTTAAAATGTTCTATCCGAACTCAGTACGACAAGTTTTGATCGCTTGTTTACTTGAAACAAAAACGTAAAGGAAAGTAAATCATTTATATTAATAGCGCAATTTATCCAATTGAGTACAACTACAGAATACCCCGCAACTATACAGGAATGTACCTTCCGATACCTATGAATATGCATCAGTGTTTTGGATCAATTTACGTATCTGGGTTGTTACAAGAGATCGTACACGATCTTGTCCGCACGAGATATCGATGCGAAATATCGATGCGATTATTTAATCGTGCACGATCACTGCGTAGCCGCGTTGTTTGTCGTTCTACTTTGTAGTTCCATGCTCTCAACGCAACAGTATTTTCAACGCGTAGCCACTGGAAGCGCGGCTGATATACTGTAGAATTGCGGGGTATTCTGTACTTCTTATATATGAATATATTCAAATGCACTTCACAAGAGAGGACTTGAGATACGGACTGTTATTGTGGAGCAGTGCTGCCGTGCAATTTACAATCATGAGGCCTCATTCGCTACAGTGCGTAAAACAAGTGCTGTTAAAGTGACACGGTCATTCGAATTGAACCTTTAGTTTATTTACGACAAAACTAAAAAATATGAGACTTGGCCGTCAGGACATTCACATGGTATTTCTCTTCTATATGCTTTTCAAACTTTTCGAGATTAAAGTGGATTACAAAACCTTATTCTAGGAACTCATTTCGGTTACAGCATAGTTAATAGAGTGGAATGGTTAGGAAACCCGGCAAACTTCAAAGGGGCTAACAAAGGCGCTGCGATTTATGTTGGAAGGGGTAAGACAAAAGATTGTGCACGGTTATAGTTCATTAGCGTCCCCTGAACGACTGAACTCACGCGTTTCTATTGGCTGAATGATTAACACATTGGAATTTCTATTGTCTTTTGTGCACGTTCAAGGTTGAAAAAAGCTAACAAAGACCTATAACAAAGAAGGTCGCTGGGTTTCCTAACCATTCCACTCTGACTATTAACTATGGTTACAGTAAACCGATTTCAAGTTGCCTTAAATCTCCTTAAAATCAGTATTTTTCATCCACTCGAATCTTGGCCATCCTTCATCAGAATAATCTCTCATTTTCTCCAGTGTACCTGGAAAGTATACTCTGCTAATCTAAGTAGTTATTTATGTCATTCATCATGAGAAAGTGTATCATTTTGGGATTGACTGCCCCTGTAAACCGCACACTGGAACGGCAGCATGGCATTTCGGGAAATTAGCGCTTAAATTTCCCCGAGAGCCGAGGGAAGTCCCGACACCGCCCTTTTACAGATCCTCCCGAGGCTCGGGGGAATTTAATCGCTAATTTCCCGAAATGTCATGCTATTAGATTGTGATACTATGATCTCCTAAGTTTCCCTCTTGCATGGTGAATGAGGGAGATTTAGTGAAAGTAAGCATGCTGATGAGGGATATTCGAGATTAAGTGTCCCTGAACAAACAAAGGAAAGCGAGGGGATCGTGGTATTACTAAGCATATTTTTCAGAAAAATACGATTTGATGGCTTCACGGTAGTTGACAAACGTACATGTACTGACGTCTGGCAGCGCCCCATACTGTCGGAGTTCTTGAAATTTATAACCGTGTTATCAGTTGTGTAACTTTTCAATTATCTGAATAATAATAAAAAAAAAATCATATTTTTGTGTTTGATGACGTTATTCACCCGGCGGCGATGTTTAATGCCTGGATGTTCGAAGGAAGGGTTAACTCTATTCATCCCTAGGATAGCGCTACATCCGTAATCTGCAGTTTAACCTCACCAATCCGGGCCCAGGAGAATAAAAACCTTTGTTTCCCTCCGTCTAACCGCGTTTTGAAGCTCCTCAGCGGTGTGGGGTTACGCGTGGTATATCTATTGTTTATAAACAACATGGTGGCCGTGTGGTATATCGCGTGGTATATCTATTGTTTATAGACAACATGGTGGCCGTGTGGTATATCGCGTGGTATATCTATTGTTTATAGACAACATGGTGGCCGTGTGGTATATCGCGTGGTATATCTATTGTTTATAGACAACATGGTGGCCGTGTGGTATATCGCGTGGTATATCTATTGTTTATAAACAACATGGTGGCCGTGTGGTATATCGCGTGGTATATCTATTGTTTATAGACAACATGGTGGCCGTGTGGTATATCGCGTGGTATATCTATTGTTTATAGACAACATGGTGGCCGTGTGGTATATCGCGTGGTATATCTATTGTTTATAGACAACATGGTGGCCGTGTGGTATATCGCGTGGTATATCTATTGTTTATAAACAACATGGTGGCCGTGTGGTATATCGCGTGGTATATCTATTGTTTATAAACAACATGGTGGCCGTGTGGTATATCGCGTGGTATATCTATTGTTTATAAACAACATGGTGGCCGTGTGGTATATCGCGTGGTATATCTATTGTTTATAGACAACATGGTGGCCGTGTGGTATATCGCGTGGTATATCTATTGTTTATAGACAACATGGTGGCCGTGTGGTATATCGCGTGGTATATCTATTGTTTATAGACAACATGGTGGCCGTGTGGTATATCGGTTGGTATATCTATTGCTTATAGACAACATGGTGGCCGTGTGGTATATCTATTGCTTATAGACAACATGGTGGCCGTGTGGTATATCTATTGTGTATAGACAACATGGTGGCCGTGTGGTATATCGCGTGGTATATCTATTGTTTATAAACAACATGGTGGCCGTGTGGTATATCGCGTGGTATATCTATTGTTTATAGACAACATGGTGGCCGTGTGGTATATCGCGTGGTATATCTATTGTTTATAGACAACATGGTGGCCGTGTGGTATATCGCGTGGTATATCTATTGCTTATAGACGACATGGTGGCCGTGTGGTATATCTATTGCTTATAGACAACATGGTGGCCGTGTGATATAATGCTTACACTAAATGCTTTGGGAAATCGGTGACATCGACACTACACGAGACCTTTTTGGATTGTGCGGGTATCTTATCCTCCAATCCAATTCAATAGTTTTCAGCGAACAAAATTTAAAGGGGGGGGGGGGGGGGGGTCACTCCCTATATAGCACTAACGGGGATGCTCGTACCTTTTAGAGGTTAACTGATATGCGTAGTTTGGTACCACTTACCGTGTTCAATTTGAAATGTTCACAGTTGTGGTTATCGTGGTAATATAAGAACTGTCATAAAATATAATTATTGTTTAATGATCTCTGGTTTCGCGTCTTGGTATTTTCAGTCAATTGGAAGTTAATTTTGCGTTTTGAGATTGATACAACTTTGCTAGGGTTAAAAACAAATTTGAGCCACACCCACCGTTATTCTGAAATCGCGCTCTAAGAACTAGATTGTACCTTTTGGTTTCTTTTAACATTTCCGACTAGCACTGCGTCACTTTTATATGGGAGTTTCCCCCAACCCCCCACCTCCCTCTCCCGGCTCCTTTTCCGGGAATTTTACCCATGCCACCAAGTCTAAATAAAATCTTTTCGACGATTTTGAATGAAAGACTACACAATTACTCGGAGAAGAAAACGATTTTTAAAAAAGAACTAGGAGGTTTTCGAAAGAAGCAGAGTTATACCACAGCCTATCTGTTATGCATTCTTGAGACGGCATGTACCCGGATCAGGCTATTTTTAGCCGCGAAAAACTGAGTAGCCTTGTGAACAGTAATTTCATGCAACAATGTACTAGGCAAACAATGCTTCCTAATGATTTATGAAAAGATATTGTTACTTACATACAATGAGAAAACCTCGCCATTGTGCCGGAAAAACAAAGCATTTTATCGGATTACTGCTCGGGGGTATGGGATTAAAATAACCTGATCTGGAATGTGCTGTCTCGGAGACCCTGTATGGGAAATCGACGCTCCTGATAATGGGCTCCTGACCACAGGTAGTATATTTATACTAATCGACAAATAGTGTAAAAAGAAAGCGCAATAAAAGAAGGTACATGCTGTTTACCTGTTTTATCGACTTCGAAAGCCTCGATACGATTCCCCGAAATAGGTTTTCCAAGAAAGTAGAGGATACAGGCATTACATTTATTGAAAACAATGTACAACAATGACTGTCATTGTCAAAGTTGATGGCCAAATTACTGAAACTTTTCAATCGCTTTAAAGGTGTAAAGCAAGGGTGCATTCTCTTCTCGCCAGTCTTTGCTTCATAGACAGACATTTTTTATTTGGAGTCCTACACAGAGAGTATATTGACTACAGTCCAAATAACCTAATTGAATGGCTAATACTTAATTAATAATTACTTAATTACTTAATTAATAATTCGCATGTTGTGGTGCTATCTATTCTCAGCCTGGATTTTGACACTATTGCTAATGTAGCATACATTCAAATATGTATTTTGCTATTTCTTTCTGCGTAACTGGTTTGTTTGTTTGGAGGTTTAATAAGAAATAAAAATATCATGAGTCATTCGGTTCATCTTATTTTTAGTTTGCTTTTCTATACTGGAGGAAAAAAATCCTTTTTTCACGGTATAGAGGACATTTTAACAAGAAATGTATCTCACCTCAATGCCTTTTTTGCATATTTGGTATATTCTTTCTTCGAGTTTTTTATATGGTTTTGGGTACCGCCAAGCCCAGTTTCTATTTCTAATTTGTGGTTACGTATTCTTAATTTTGTAAATGCTATTCCATGGTTAGTGTTGGTGACCCGCTCATTCAGGTAATCTTCATAGTTGTAGTTAGTTTTAAATTTTCGGTATGTCCTTTATTTGTTGTTTTGTTGGGGATATTTTCTTGAATCGTTATGTATATCACATAGCCATGTTTGAAGTTCTCTGTCTTTTAGCCTCTGTCGGATAATGTTTTCAGTGGTCAAGAACTGAGGCTGCAAAATCCAGCCTGCATTTATATAGAGGAACTGTCCTATGGAACAAGATCCCTGTAGAAGTAAGATATCAACCAAATTTAAATGCTTTAAAAAAATTAATAAACGATAAGGTCGTTTTTAATAAATTATTTAAATAAATTAGAGTAGTGATACCTACTAAAGTTGTAAATGCAGTTAATTAGGAGTAGTTTATAAATTAGCGGTGTTGTTTTGTAAATTAGTGGGTTTTTTTTACGGCCTTCCAATGCAGGAAAATCACGTAAGTAGGTTGCATCACTGGCAGACATCAGTTGCAGTGTGCAAAAAACCTGGTCCCATGTAATTGTAATCAATATAGGAGTTTCAATTACCTTGATATTTTGCCATGGGGTACTGAGGGCTCGACGCTAACTTTTTCAGGCTAGTGACTGTGGCTATTTCCGTGTATAAATATCCCGAGTATCCCAACATGCAAGCAAACTTAAATCGTATGGTGATAGATCATTTTCTGTAGCTGCACCGAGACTGTGGAACGACTTACCACTGGAACTTAGGAAGTCGTCATCAATTTTACTTTTTAAAAAGAACCTCAAGACACCTATTCAAAGCGGCATATAATCTATAGTTTGTATATATGTGTATATATATATATATATTATTTTATCATATAAAAAAAAATATTCCGCGTATTATGTAATTTTTATATAGTTGTAATTGTAATTGTATAGCCATAATGTATTTTTTTTAACTTACTCTTGTAAAGCGCTTAGGACAATTAATGGATTCAGCGCTATATAAATAGTTATTATTATTATAAATAAAGATTTAGTATGTAAGGAGTTATAAGTTCTGGCTCTAGCTGAATAACACGGAACGTACACGTTTATCGCAGGACACATACATAGATAGCACAGACGGTAATACAACTGATTGGTATCAGAAAATGAAAACTATCACATATGGTTGGTCTCTGGATAAATGTACAGAAACCAAAAAAAATATCAAGACGAAATTACTAATAGATCCGCCTTTAAAATTACAAAAATAAGTTTGTAAATATGTACATGACTGCTTCAAAATACGCAAAAATAATAGCTAAACAAGTACATTGAACACAGATACTTCAGTCTATACCTGTACCTTACGTTTGTTAGCTTTCTCGGCAGGTACGTCTGAGACCTATGTACAGGTTTGTTTTTGGTGCCAATAAATGAAAAACTAACTATCTAATGGTTGGGAGTATACGACCAAACTCTATTAAGAAATCTGTCTAATTATTTGAATTTCTTCCGCAAAAATTGAATTGAAAATATGCACTCGAGCAAACGGGGTAACATTCGAAGCAACAGCACAGAAACTCTGTTCCAGAAACTCTGCGCGCGGGAACTGACGAGAACACATTTTGGGAAACACTGAGATGTTTCCGTGCTTCGTTTGCCTTTAGACCTCAGAGTATGAATTGTAGGGTGAATGCGTCATTTCAACAGTACAGACTCCAGTTCAAATTGATCTAGTTTATTTTGTTACAACACCAATTAGTCCATTGATTTGAAGGAAGAGCGAAGGCATCGTACTGTTTTCATATAACTTGAAACAACAATACAAATACCTCAGAATTGTTCGAGTTTTCATGGGAAGAACAACTATGTAGCTATACCAGTCCTAATTCCTGCATGTGGGACATTTGCGTGGTAACTTGTGGGGAAGAATTGTTTCGATTTACAGCAACGGCCAAACCTTTGTTTCAAACTATTAAATCAACAGTAAATACTACAGTATAATATGAAATCTATCAGTAAGTCAGTCAATCTAGTTTCCCCAGTTCACATTCTTCTGTTCTTTACTTGCCAGTGAACTTGAGAGCTCCTGAGCCGACGCCATATCCATAACCCTTGGCGCCAAAACGTTTAGCGTAACATGCTATGGAATGAAGGAGAGACAGTAATGTTTATTGTTTACGAACAATAAACTGATTGTAATGTTGTGCAAGGCCTTTTTATGTTGAGGACAAATGATCGAAAATTGCTATTGGATTTAAAAACAATGTCGTAAAACGTGCATAAAACAAAACATTGGTAGAAAATGTTTTTTTTTGGTACCCTAATACTTCATGGGAGTGAAACAGAGATAGATGACACTGGGGATGAATTTGGATTGACTTGGAGCGAAGGGCGGTGCAACTTACCCATGCAGTAGATTCCAGATTCATGATCATTCACGGTCGTGGATTCCAGCTTTGATTTGCAGTCATAGCAGGCAAAGCATTGTCTATGATAGGCCTGATGACAAAAAATATCAGTTATCGTGTGGGTACAGTCATAGTATTCTTACGGTACGGTATATATACTTGTATATACAAATTTGTTTTTGTCTATGAAGTGATGTTAGTCCAAGAGAAGATGTGACAGTCTTGCTTCACATTTGTTTTCGACGAACTTTTGAGCGCCCAAAGAAACCAAATAATCAATCGACTCATTTCGATACCCAATTACGTCGTTCTGCACATGCGTAATAATAATATTTTGACAGGGTGCTCTCGTCAACGAAGTGTTTTTCAGAGAGGCCCTGTAAAAAGAAAAGCTAACTAAATGGAATACTAAGTAAGGATAAAAGTTACAAATAGAATAGTAGTTATGTATTAAACGTGTATGGTTAGAGTTTAAAACGATTGATTACATAAACGGAGTTTGAGCTTGAATAGAGATAATGATCTTACAGTGCGAACATCTAAATCTAAGTTATTAAAGTCCTTTGATGCATGATATGAAAGTTTTTGTGATGTGATGTGATGCACATGCACACAGATATTGCTGCGCAACGGTTCATTGCGTTAATTCGCTGTTTCGACCACAGTCCGATACTGAAGGGCGAGATCCGCGCGTCATTGATAGACTATAATTACTGTGTAGGTTATATATATAACTTAAAAGGAACCTAATTTTGCTTAATTTAAGAAACAACTAAAGTCAGCGCTTTTAGAGTAGCGCTATGTGCTATAGTACTTAATGCGCTTCTATTTCAATAGTTTTAACTCGCCTGATTATAGTTGGCACTTGTATTTCATTATTGTGTTATATTGTAAATAGTTGTTGAAAAGCCCCTATGGGAACTTCTATTAAAGATATGTATGTATATGCTTGGTTGATATATTTAGTAGCGTTACGGAATGTACACAAGTGGGTAGGAATTAATGCAGTATGTTATGTATTATGTTATATAAACAAGTTATATAATCCTGTTGGGATAACGTTGAGGGTATATAAAGAGGAGTAATTAATATGTAAGAATCACTCGAAGGCGTTTCTCTACCTTGATACCTAATTTTCTTCAGGGCATATGTTAAGAATAGAAGAAATGTACTGACTACACATCTATATAGACGTGATTGGCCAACATTATATACTGCTGTAATTATACGTATCAATAAACGAGATGCCCGCCCCTGATCTGTTGTTTGTGTTTAATGCAGTTTAGCTATTAAATATATTATGCTCGTTCAGAGTGATAGGAGTATAATTTGTATTCTCCAACATGTAAGCTTCCTTCTTAATTCAGAGAATACTGTCTGGTACCATAATAGTCTCCATTGGGGAGGGGAGGAGGAATCATTTGACGGGTTTATGTTCTTCGCATTCCTTGCAGCTAGGCATCTGGAGGAGACTGATTTACGCAAATTCGCGAGTGCTTTGTCGTATGCTTTGAGCATATATAGTTTGATAGTTTGGGGGGAGAGACTGGCTATCACTTTCCAAAGAGCAACATCTCTCCAGTTGTCAAGTTCGTGAGCAGCAAATAATGTTCTTTTATTGGTCTTCGATAAAGTCAAGCAGCCGGTTCAAAAAACAATTAGTATTTACAATAACATTCTCAATTTCAGTTGATTTCTGGTGTTTGAAGAAGAAACCCATCTCAAAATATAAATAACTAGAATAGAAGTGAAAGAGAAAATGTGCGCCCTGAGTGGGATTCCAATATATATATACGTGTGTGTATGTATGTATATATATATATAGGTGTGTGTATGTATATATATATATAGGCAAGCCTATAAGCGGACCTCCCAATCAACAGTGCGCGCGCAGTGCAGCACTTTCAGGCACGTCAGGGAAACCGGAAGTCGTCCAGCGTGTGCTCTCATCCTATATAATCAGGGCGCGTGTTCTATCGTGGTTACGTTATAATAGCTTTTCCTGTTCTAGCTCATTTTAGACTATTTTCTGATGACCCATTCATTTCCTTTAACCTCTCCTTTTACCTGGTTACTGCAGGAGATTTTCTCTGCCTCGAACACCGGGTTACCGCATACAGGACAGATCCCTTCACCCGGTTCGAAGTCCTCTTTTCTCTGCGGTATGTAGACTTTAGGTGCCATGTTTGGGGCATCACCGATCCTCCCAGTGTCCATGCTAAGGGTACCAGCGCCCAGACCGTACCCATAACCCCTGGTACCGAAACGCCTGGCATAACAACTCTTGCACCAGATGTCACCTGGTGAGCAAATGAAATATCGCAATAAGTCGGAAATATATATTATTCACCAAGTGGGTTTTACGCATGACATTAAAAACATTACACGGCCGTGACGTCACGTTCGTGTCGCGCGTAAGAAAACCCGGTAATAGTCCAATTCGTCGTTCTTGACCGTCATGTGTAAAGGTAACCAAGCCTTTGGCGACATCGAGACTGGAGTTGAGACAGCTTAGCAAGAGGCTTGTATCTAGTTAGCATGATAATCAAAACATATCCATATTCATGGGAGAGGATTCGTATCAGTGCAGGGTCAACTCCATCCTCCATACGAAGCTGAGGCTTGGTTACCTTTCAAGAACTGCGAATTGGACTATTCACTTGTATAGCTTGGTGAACAACGAACAGAATACATAGCTTGGAGATACGGTTTGTATATTTGAGTGGTGCATGTAATACACGTCGAGAAGCGCACATACACGAGTATATTTCATTTTATATCGCGCGAAAAGCCCGGTATTTTATTGCTTAGTGAAAATTAAAATACATTACAATAAATTAAAATACATTAAATTAAATTAAAACCATTACAATTACATTAAATTAAATTAAAATCATTACAATAAATTAAAATATATTACAAGAAATTAAAAACATTACAATACACTAAAATACGTTACAACAAATTAAAAAACATTACAATAAATTAAAAGACTACATTAAATTAAAAACATTACAATAAATTAAAATATATTACAATAAATTAAAAACATTACAATAAATAAAAATACTTTACAATAAATAAAAATACTTTACAATAAATAAAAATACTTTACAATAATCTTCACTTATAAGTGATATGATTTTAGTGTTGCCGCTTGTGGGGTTATGTGTTGAAGTTGACAAAAAGACGAGTGTCTGCAAACATTGAAAGTTGCTAAACAACGTCGACAACAACGTCAATAAAACAACAATGACAGCAACAAAAATAAAGACAACGTTCTGTACAAGAATTGCAACTTCAACAAATACTAATAATAATAAACTTTATTTAAGTGTCGATTAAAATCTAGCTGACAAGTCATACTAATTGGGGACACTATTTACGAAATAATAATAAATGATAAATAACTAATCTAATATGGGTTAAAATATTAAAAGACATAATATATAAATATGTAGAAATAGAATAAACGATATAGAAACCTGTGTACTATATACTCTCATTGATAAAATTGTAAAAAATATACAAAGTCTTATTGGAACTTTAATCTAATTAGTGCGTAGGAAACATTCCTTGCAGTTGTCTGTTAACTGGTCAGCGACATCTAGCTTTCTTGTACACTTACAGAAGTTTTTTAAACTAGGTAGTACCTTAATCTTAGTGTCCACTTTAGACCATAACATGGGTCCTAAATATCTCATGCTATGCTTCCCATGCATAAGGTACTGTATTGAACCTACAGGTACTAGTACGTGTTACTTGTAAATAGCTCTTGAATTTAATAGGGACACAGGTTGTTTGTGACTTTGTACATTAACATTATTATATCTTGAAGTCTTCTGTTGTAGAGAGTAGGCAGCCTGGCAGTTTCTACGTAGTTTTTAGTAATAACATATCGCTTAATGTAATTATTATAATATATTTCATTACACATTGTAACTTAGATTTAACAGGTGAAGAGCCACTCCGTGAATATACTGTTAACAAACCATTATTATTATTATTATTATTATTAGCCGCAGTGATTTGTAATCCATATCTTTGTTGCAATATATTGCGCATAGTGCCCTATTCTGTACTCTATCTAGTTCTACAATCTGACGCACATCAAAAGTGCCATACAAGTAAGCTGTGGTAGTATAGTAGATTTATAGATCTGAAGCTTGGCCTGTGTAGGTAGTCGCATTAAAACGCCTACTTGCTTACTTACCTTATTACATACATTACTTATGTGAGTTCTAAATTTTAGCTCGTCATCTATAGTTATTCCTAATAACTTACGTTCACTCATAGTGTCAATTTTCCTATCCCTCTTTTTAGAGGGTCCCATACTGAATGCCTATAATATTTACTAAAATTGTCCATTAAAAAATTATCTTGACACCACCTAGATATGTTATCACCTTCCTTATTTAGTATAGCCTGAACCTCCTCAATGGAATTATTAATAGTGTACAGTTGGTGGTCATCAGCGTAGTACGTAGTAATATCACAATTTTCAACTACAGATGTTACATCGTTCTGAAATATGTTCCAAAGCAAAGGACCAAGTGTGGTCAACAGCAACATCAGTAACAACAACTAAAGGAGTTAAAGTCATAGTTCGAGACATTCGAGCCTGAGCCCGAGTCAGATCAGAGTCCGAGTCAAATGACCGAGTCACTGGCCAGCGGTGTTCAGATCCGACTAGTCACTGGCCAGCGATGTTCCCACTTTTCCGGAAAGGCTAAAGGTGCGGATACGCTGCAACAGTGCACGCAATATTGCCGGCAGTGTTGCAGAAATAGGATTGAGTTCTACTTCTGCGACATTGTCGGTGCGCAACAAATTGCAGCGTGTGAACATCTCTGCAACATTGCTGGCAATGGCGTGACGCTTTCAGCCAATGAAATGTCACTCTTGTTGCTCACTGCTGACAAAAATACTGCGATGTGGCAGCCGCGTCTTCTATGTTGCAGGAACTGTTGCAGCGTGTGTGAACCACTTCTCAAATCAATTGACGGCAATGTTGCGCGCAATGTTGCAGCGTGTCCGTACATTATTTTGCGGGCGAGGATCGGTGAATCTCAGTTAAAAACTAGTTGTTTATACCTAAGGCAGCAATTTACTTGTGAACTTTAGCCCTATATAGATGAGTAAGCTGTCATTGTTTACTGATACTAATCTATTCTCGGAGATGGTTTGTTTTCTTTAAATTTCTGGTTCCATTCTGTAATAATTCTCGCCCATGCATGATATAGCAAGAACCCCTCTTTTCTTCCAGGTTACCATACCTATAAAAATAGACTAACCTTAAGACTGAGATGAATGTGGAAATACCACTGCATAACCAGAAGATTTTGTGGTTCCACAGTTTCATTTGTCCCAGGCGAAGGGAAGTCCCTCAAACCTCAGACAGAATAATCGATTTAAATACTTTTTCGCGCGAATAAGCTACCGGCTGTGACCGTGCGAATTTTATCGGCTCGAGTGATATTTCTCGATCTACGAAATCGTTCGTTTGCACCCCAAAAATGGAGAACAGTAAAATGAACCAATTTAATGTGCAGTGTATTCATTGTATAGTAATTTTAAGACATGGAACTGCCGCCTGCTTGGTGAGATTTGTTGGAATTCCTTTGGAAAGGCTTTAAAACGAAAACTAAAAGTGAAGCCAAACGAAGGAACAAAAAAAGAAACAAAACATTCCAACGGGATTCGATCACACGTTATCTCGCACGACGAACTGGTGCGCTCACGTTATTCCATCCGGACTTGACTCGGACTTGGCTCGGACTTTGCTCGGACTTTGCTCGGACTTTGCTCGGACTTGGCTCGGACTTGGCTCGGACTTGACTCGGTCAACCGGTGAACGCATAATTAATGATAACAACGTAAACAACAATAGCAACTAAACCTTCAACAGCATACATCATCAGCACAACGTCTGCAACAACGACAACAGCAAGATCCGGCTTCGACAGTAACAGCAACAACATAAGAAACAACAACATCTAAAGAAATGAACATTAACAATGACAGCAATATCACAGAGACAGACAATATCTAGTATGGTTTTATCCCCCGCTATATTTACCATCTCCTTCACAGCAGTTTGTGCTTTCCAGCTTTTTGCGGCATTTTTCTTCCTTGCAGGAAAAGCAGCTCTTGTGCCATCTTTTCTTCGCCATGGTGATCCCTTCTGCGTGGTAACACGTCTTGTCACAACGGCCACAGGGTGAGGGCTGTCCGTCCGACATCTCCACATAAAAACAGTTAAATACATTATATACTGCCACTAACTTTACTACGAACTGATATTACGGCTGCTGCTATACTACTAAATAGTAGTAGTAGTAGTTAGTAGCAGTAGTAGTAGCAGTAGAAGTAATAAGTTGTAGTAGTAGCAGCGACAGTAATATAACAGCAGTAGCAGTAACATCAAATATTGTATTATACAAGCAAATATACGTACAGAGTCACAAATTGTGCAATCCTAAATTCTCATCTGTAAATCAAATTCTGAAACGCAAAATCTCGTTCAACTTCTATTCTCTATAAATTCTAGAATAGGGGAACAGCGGTAAATTTTGGTGCACCAAATTCCATTACGTAAGTCAAATTCGGGAACACCAATATCAATTGCTAAATGTTGTCTGTGCTCGTGTGAAACATCAAATCCTGATACCGAGTTCCTCACCGGCCAGTTCTCAGGAGTAAGGCCTGGTCACAGAGATATACAACCAAAATGGAGGAATAACCCCCGCACGCGCAATCGGGCTGACTATTCACCAGATGTTGTCAAACCAGGCAAGGCAGCTTGAGAACAATGATGGTCGTTCAGATAAGCTAGATGAAGAAGGCACTTGACCAGAAAGAAAATATTCGGTTTGCCGTAAAAGTGAGACGACCGTGATCAAATCTGCTGTCGATAGTAGCGTTGCTCGAGTCATTCTCCGCCATGTTGAAGAGGCTCGCGGCGTAAATAAATTATTTTCCACCGAAAAAGATGTCGGCTTGTGCTTTTTACCCACAATCCTTTGCGCGCGAAAATCTTTAAATCCGTTATGAAGTTTTAAATCTTCAACACATAAGCCATTCCAAGTGCCAATACACTGTCATTTAAAGAGAATAGAGGATTTCTACGTGTTATTTTGATGTTTTGAGCGCCATCTTTTTCACGATGGATTGCCAAAGTCTGCGTGAAATTTGTTGTTCCCGGATTTGACTTACAGAATAGAATTTATTGCACCGAAATTTAACGCTGTTCCCCAATGATTTGACGTTACCAAGGATTAGAGAACATAAGTTAGCCGGTGCTTCACGGGATTTAAGCTTGAACGAAATGTAGCGTATCCCGAATTTTACTCATAGAAGAGAGTTTGGGATTGCACAATTTAGCGAGTCGAAATTTGCTTTTACAATACAAAATTTGATGTGTTACTGAATTTTATATAATCACACCCCGAATCACACGCCATAGACAACACCCTGGAAAAGGCCAAGAAAGTTCATGTAACACT
Source organism: Actinernus sp. WN-2022 (assembly GCA_030867875.1). Lineage (NCBI taxonomy): Eukaryota > Metazoa > Cnidaria > Anthozoa > Actiniaria > Actinernidae > Actinernus > Actinernus sp. WN-2022. The sequence continues at coordinate 17,617,372 of JAOWCC010000577.1, forward strand.
AGCCCGTAGTGTTCGGACATAATTTATAATTCGTAGATTCCATCTTGATTTTCGGGTCTCGGTTTTGAAGAATTCACAACTGGGCCCGGTTGTTCAAAGGGCCGGAATAACTTTATCCACCGGATAAATCCTTATTCAGTAGATAACTATTAACCAAACGAGCTTATTTTATCCACTGGATAATGATTTATCCGGCAGTAGATAAAGTTATTCACCCTTTGAACAATCAGATCCAGACGTTTTCTACACTGCTGCAGTCATGTGTATCAACAATACACAATAAATCAGTTTCTATTGGATTCCCGTGTCGCGTACAACAGTCAACAGTTTTGCCTCCTAATCTCCTAAACATCTCGTGGTGAACATCTGTTAATTAAAACCGATAGAAATGATGAGCTGGCCTTGTAATAAAACGATTATTGTACTGATTGTACGGTCAGGACTTGATGCCAACGAATTGCCTTTGCGGAAGCTGCAGAATTGTATTTTCTAACGAGCTAGTATTTCCCACAATGAAAAATTCACATTTTCTAGGAATTATAACCGAGATTATGTTACTCCCTCGTCGGGATAATCGAGAAGTCGTGCAGCTACAAATAACGGGAAAGTACTATCACTTTATTAACAACTAAAGGTAAAGCATTCAACGAAAGTTCTTATCAACAGTTACGACTATAAGTCATCACAATATGAATAAGTCCCGCCACTGGCTTGCATGTTTGCATGGCCATATATGTGTTGTCTCTACTGTCGAAGCCTTTAAATTTTATAATAGGGTCAAATAATTTCTAGACTTGAAGTCTGTATATATTCTTAAACGTTTGCTTTTAAATCAGCTTCGTAGTCACCTCTATACTAGTTGGTTAGGAACCGTTTAGGTTAATTATCCACGAGCGAAGAAAACTTAATTTTCGAAAGAATTCAAATAGTTTAGAATTATCAAGTTGCAATAGGATTACCAGGATAGTTTTGACTCCGGTTAAAAACTGGAGCGTATATCTCATTATTTCATTGTGACTACAATTAGCTCAGGTGAATTGAACAAGTTACTTACAATTAGTACTGAGGTGGTATAGGATCCAAGTCGTGTTACCGCTACAGTTTGCTGAAGAAACTGAGAGATCGCTGTGGATGGTGTACAGGTCGCGTTAAACTGCAACTCCCTGAGCTATTTGCATCGCAATTTAATACTGAGTTACTTGTTCGAAGTGCCCATACCTTACCACCGTTTTCCCTAATGCACGACAATTGGCAATGAAACGTTTGCGCCAACTTTCCTCAAGTCAGCACTTGATTGGCGATGACAGAGCTTTTCGACCAATCACAAGGCAGCTTTTACACGAAATCCAATTAACAGTGAGATTACTATAAAAACGTTCCTTCAACCGTCGCGAATCATTGCAAACGGCGATAATGCAGTGGTATGGCATGGCATGCATTCTTGACGTTTTTAGAAGAGGCAGGGTGATTGCTTTATATGGTCTTTGACAACAGATCTTAGGCGAAGGATTTGAAAATCTATGTCATAGCCATAAGCAAGAAAATACCTTTGGGTTGTGTTCTAGGCATAAAAGGGAAGTTTGCGTGGTTCAAAGAATCATTGGTTTCTCCGTAATAAATGTATGGAATTTGTCTAAACTCTTCAAAATCCAAAACAATTCTCCAGATATGCACTGATTGAAAGATCCGCATCAATTACATAAACGCAAAACAAGCCACACCATGCATTTAGAAAATTCCCTTAGAATATTGACCACACTTACTGACTTTACGATTTGTGTCCAAAACCGAACATAAAAAGTTACTGCTGAACGTAATATTAACTGATCTACGATAATTATGGTAATCGGTAATTAATACAATATTTTGATAACATCTTGAGAGATAGATTTTACGGGTACTGGAAAGTGTCATTATAGATACATGTTTAAGATTCATGACCTCATTATTATCAGTCTCTCGACTCCGGGCCTGAGAACTTGCATTCGAAGTTTTGAGTATTTCAAGATAAATAAAAACCTGCATCTGGAGCTAGGCACTTGGAGGTTAATGATGTCGGCAAAAATGATTGCAGTGGTCGAAATTTGGAACATGTAGCTATCTTACCGTCCTAGCTCGTCTGTGTAATTTTCTTATAAACATTCAATAAAACAAACAACATTTTTCTCTTATTGGTCCTGGCTTCGAACTACTCCTGTTTTTCATTCACGTAAAATATGTCGAAACAATGTATATCATATGTATATTTATCTGTAAATACGCATCATTCAGTGTAAAAATCCTTCAATGGCACTGAAAGATATTTCGAGTCTAGACTGACCCGTGTCTGAAATTGACGATAGGTAAGCGATAGTCCCAGGTTTTGGCCTCTCATTGACGCTCAAGAACTCTATGCTGGGTTATGCCAGACATCTGTTGCTATACTCAGATCTTTTAGATAGTCCATGTTAGGCATTCAGGGTCACCCCAATCATCCCAGAACGTGACTACAGGCATAAGGCCATGAAGATAATTAATCAGTATAATTTCTCGGTCAATTATTGTTCTGCACGCTTCGCTTACTCCACCGCCTCTCGGGTAGCTAGGTGGGTAGCCGCTTCCGGTCTTGTGAGCGGGAGGTCACGGGTTCGAATCCTCTCATCTTCTTCCTCTTATAATCTATATAAGGGGGACAAACGTAACATAACCTGTTGTGTTATGTCGTGAAAGGGTAGGGGATTGTCTCCAGGCACAACACTGACGACAGTATATGTATTCAAGTGGTCAGTAACCACCACTCATGATTACTTGTAAACTGTATAGCAGCATATTGCGCCACAACTGCAATCCATATCTCAAAACCTCTCTTGTGAAGCGCATTTCATTATGATCTACATCTCCTGAGTACAACCTACCCCTCATAGCTGAGGATAATATGCGCTATATAAATGAAAATATTTATTTTGTTCCAGTTTACAGCGCCCAGGATCAGACATATAGCAGAATCTATTGCCACTTCTTATCAATTTGTACATAGGGGACGCAAAAATATGTTCTCCGGCACAATTTTTAAAAGAGCAGAGGATTGTCACCCAGCAGTGTAGTCTGGCCATGCCGCCGCGTCTTAAATACCTGTATTCGTACCGGGTTCAAGTTCAATCAGTTATTACACACTTATTATAGTTTTACATTTATAGTTTTACATTTTTGAGAGAGTAGATTTAAAACAAATTAATGATATACATACAGAATAAAGTAGAGAGGTGTACGGTTGCCAAAGTAGCATTAAGCTTCCGAGTTGGCCACCGTTTACATTTGAATAAAAAAACTGAATAACTGAGCATGTTGTGTTAGTATTGTATATATAATGCGTACGTCGTCAATTAAATGAACTTGGAAAGGGGAAAAAGAGGAAAAAATGGGGAAAGAGAAAGAAAAAAAGACAAACAAACAACAAAACAAAGACAAAAACGATTATGTTTAAGTTAGTTCTATAATTCAATAGGAGTTCTAGAAATCCTATATTTGATTCACCATTAAATTAGCTTTATAATACTTTTTAAAATTATTTGTTGTTGCTAATGCTTTCATACTACCAGGTATGGTTTCCCATAGAATTAAATGTAAATTTACCGGAATTAGTTCTGATTTTTGGTCGATAAAAGTTGTGTCTAGCTGCATGTCTAGTGTTATAGCTATGGACATTAATTACAGGTAATAGAAAATTGTGGAATAAGGAGGGAACACTAGTTGGGTTATTATACAGTTTATATGTTAATGTGCAAATTTTAAACTTGACAATATTCTCAAGTTTTAGAATATCGAGAAGTTGATAGTAGGGAAAGGCAGATTCTCTATTGTTGGCAACGAAGATACTGCGAATACAATTGTTTTGTTTAGTGTTTAATTTTGTTAGGTTACTTGGATAAGTATTTCCCCAGCTTATTGATCCATAGTTGAGTAGGGAAGGACAAGAGTATAGTAGAGTTTTTTTATACATTTGAATATTTAGATGGTTACGTAGTTTATAAAATAAAGTTCTTAGCTATTTTATTATTTATATGAGTTATTGGGCTTTTCCAATTTAAGTGCTCATCAATTAATATATATTCCTAGGTATTTGATACAATTTTTCTGTTCAATGTTTAAGATGTTCATGTTTGGTATAGGTTGCTTCCTTGAAGAGTGAATCAACATAAAATTTGTCTTTTTCATATTGATAGAAAGTTAGTTTGCATTACAGTAATTAATAACATTTTGAAGTTGATTTCGGGGTGGCGCAGTAGTTAACACTCACCTCTGTGGCCTACGGATAGATTAAAGAGTGGGCATCATTTTACAGGTTCGATCCCTGGACGCGACACCACACCGTGTGAGTTGAGTTTGTTGTATCTCGCCCTTGCTCCGAGGGTTTTCCTCCCTCCACAAAAACCAACACGCTAAATTCCAATTGGAATTCGATCTGTGGATTAGCCGGGTCCTGGCTTTGATCAGCCCCTATGGTTGTTTCAGGTCACGTTAGAAATTCCGAGTGGCCGGCCACCCCATCGTAAACGCGCGCTCTCATTGGCCCTTCCCATTTAGTATGGAAATTTATTGGAAATATTCTAGGAAAAAAGATACTGGGTAACAAAGTAGCGGAAACATTTGTGAATTTCAGTCAGTCCTAAAATGTTTTCTCGCGCGCGAAACATGTCACGTAAGAATGTCAGAGACATTCCCGTTTGCTCGCAGAAGCAACAATGTTGACTAGATCCCAGGACTGCGCTACACGTGTTGCGCACGCGCAAACTTCCTAGCATGATTAAGGCGCATGCGCCAGCATTTGTTTCTCGTGAAATGTTTCTTGGTTTGCAAAGCCAGGCAGCAAAACATTGTTCTTGCTTCCCGTTCGTTTGCTCTCCCAAGAAACATGATCAGCAACAATGTTTCCGCACCAATGTTTCCTCGTTTGCGCAGGTCCTAAGAACTCCGGATACGATTAAAGTACTGTACTGTAACTGAATAGTCCACGCCGCGCATAGCCTGCGTGCAGACATTCTTTTCCCCTGCAAAAATCGGGAGAGAGAACGTCTGCACGCAGGCTACGCCGCGCACGAATAACCGTAAAAACGGCGGGGTTGAGTGTAACATAAAACGTAAAAGTAACGCCATTACCTTACTTCTACTCTAAATTTGACGAAATGTTGGCAGGTTGGTAACAAAGTAAGACTACATTTTTTGGAACAATTGTTTCTGTATTCTGACGTTGATGTGACGTCATAATGGTGCCTCCTTTTTTGGTGAAAACACGTTTCAAAAATATTACGCCATCAGAAAGCTTTTATGAAATATATTTATTTGGCGAAAATTTGAACTTTCTACGATAAATATATTCAAAGTTACCGGTATGGATGATTTACTGTTTTTATGACGTCATTATTAGTGACGTCATACTTCAAGCTTAAATAAGATTGCCGACTATAAAAATATTATTAAAGAGAATACTATGACTTGTGAGTGTTAGCCAAATGCATTTCATTGATCAAATTCCCAAAAAATTGAACTAGCTATTTTCTGAGGGTACACAAAGTTATTTATGACGTATCCAAAAAATTGGGCTTCAATTATAAGCTGTTATACTAAAAAAAAAAATATAAATTCTAAAAAGAACACGTTGTTATTACTAAAGAGCTCTATTATTGTGCAAAATATGATGCACCAGTATTTCAAATTGTAAAAGTTAAAACAAGCGACATTTTCATAAATGGTTTTATGCTTATTTATTTCCCGCCAATTTTTGGCGGGAAAATTACCCAGATTCAAATTTTAATAACTTTTGTTCACTTCAACCGATCGAGAACGGGTTTTCGATAATTTCATTCTCGTGAACAAGAGATTTTAAAAAGATATAATAAAACGTTTTTAGAGGTAATAAAAATTGATGGCTATATTAGCTTAACTTATCAGACTATGTTTTGTTTACACTCCTTTATACACCTACCAAAATTCATTCTTCTATGTCGAAAACTTTTAAATATATATAAAACCCGCCGTTTTTACGATCATTTGTGCCCGGCGTGGTCCAGTTTCGTATTCGAAAATTACCGCTGAATGCAAGAACTTCAGAATGAGGCTAACCCTGCGTACATGCGTCTGTAGTTCTTGCATTCAGCGGTAATTTTCGAATACGAAACGACTATGGGCTTTTATCGCACGGCGGCCATGTTGAGTCCCAGGAGAATAAAAACCTTTGTTTTCGTCCGGTAAACTCGTTCTGAAACCAACCAGTACGAGGCTACCGGGGCCAAAACTATTGTTTTATCCAAGATGGCCGAACTGCGATAACAGCCCATTGAGACGCGTGCAAGAACTGGTTCAGTTCCATGGCATACACTGTTTTATTATTTAGTCGGCTAACTTTTTTCCACAACGACTTTGATCTACTGTAGTAATTATAAACTTGAATCTGAAAATCAAAGAAGACTGGTCAAAAGAGGCGATCACAATGTCACGATATTACAACCCTTTCCACCATAAGGCGTCATTACATTATTCGTTTTATTCAATATAAATTGATTTGACAAGTGCATGGCCAATTAATTAATTTGAACTAAGAAACAGGAACCAGAAATCATCAATCATAGACTGTAGTCAACTCATCGCTCTAAATTATCAATATAATCCGTGTTAATGGAGTTCCAGGTATTGATGGGAACAGATGCTGCTTGTAGGACCTACTGGGTGCGCGTCAGAGCGCCAGATCCCCCTCCGAAGCCGTAACCTTTGGGTCCAAAGTTCACACCGTGGCACGTTTTGCAGTAGATTTCATCTGCGAAAAAAGGTCGTAATTTGTTCGTAATTCATTCTTAACTATTCGTAATTAATTCGTAATAAATATTATTCATTCTTAATTAACTCGCCCTTTCTGCGTGAAAACGTGTTGTATTGCATAAACAGGTTGCCTTTTCCTTACAGAATATTTTCAAACAGAACATAATTTTTTAACAAAATAATTAAGGTTTTTTTGCGAGAGAAGTACTGATCGACCAATTTGTTCTCTCTCTCTTTCTATGCACGCATAATCAGTAATCAGACATAACGGAGCACTGTCAACCGAAATGTCCTGATACGTGGCAAAGATTAAAGTCGATTGCAAAAGTTTACTCTAGAAACTTGATTTCGGTTGCAGTGAACCGATTTTAAGTTGCTCTAAATTTCTCTCTAAAACAGTATTTTTTATCCTCTCGAATCTTTGCCATCCTTCATCAAAATTGTCTCAAATGTTTTCCAGTACATCCGCAAATCATACTCTACTAATGAGAGTTGTAGTTATGTGTTTCATCATGAGAAATTATAGTTTCGGCAAAATATGTCACGTGACATAGAACTACCTTTAATATCTTATTAATGAAAAATCAACGTCATCGTAGACTGTTTTGGTTTTCAGGTATACAGGCAAACATTTCACATACTTGTTTCCCATTTTCATTTGACCCCCATCGGCGCATTAAATTAACAAATAGATTCCATTCTGCCGTGCGTCTGCCCTCTTATCGTTGCACAGATGACGTCGCAACGTGAAGAGAACAAAGAAGTGTGCCACGAGACGCAGTCGAGTGTCGTAACTGATGTTCTCTTCATCTGTGCATCTCTAAGAGTACAGACGCACAGCAGAATGGAATCTATTTGTTTTATATAATAATCGTAAACTAAAACCTATGAAAACATCCAATCAAAACGAGTTTAGAAATATAATTGGTTGCGCGCGCTCATTCATGACGTCAATCAGAGCGCGCGTTTCGGACTGATTAATATTCGCGGGAGTGTGACGTCATCAAGCACGTGACTGCTGATTTAAAATCTGGTAATGGGCTCGTGGTTTCTAGTGTGAACTGGTGACCCCAGAGTGTTAAGAGAAACAGGTTATTCTTCGAGAGGATGTAACGAGCCAAGCTAAGCTATTCCTTGAAGTGCTACTGCGGTCAAATTACACTTTTCCTTTTAAATCTTAATTCAAAATTCCTACGGGGAGTCTGATTTGTTTAGCCATAATTTGTGTCCGCCATTACTCGGTTTGGAATTCGATGACATCATGTAAGCAACCCAATGTACTCAAAATTTGAACCTTATAAATGCATTTTAGTCTGTGTCGCGTACATGTCGTGTAGCTGCTGCTTAGATGACGTCACGAAAAGACCGCTAGGATTGCTCTTTTGTAATCCGGGTAATAGTGGTCAATCTGAGCTCGAACTTATGGCTAAAATAATCAGCCTTCCAGTAGGAATTTTGACTCAAGATTTGAAATGGAAAGAAATCAGGGAAAGTGTAATTTGATCGCAGTAGCACTTTTTAAAAACAAGGCCTTTGCCAGGCACTCTCACTTTCAGTTGTCACTCAGCATTTGTCAAGTGAACATCTCTATTCAAACTCTGCATACAACATATGTGATGCTCCGCTTGAGCGATCTCCGACTTTTGTTATCGCGCAAAATTCATATCAAACACTTGAATGTTTTATGTGTAAAATAACACTACAGAGTGAACGGTTCTAAAACACAAGACAGGCAGAACTGAGCAACTAGCTTCCTGCTGTTTACTTTTTTATCGCTTATTTTAATTTTGGCATCAGCAATAACTTGCCGGGGGGGGGGGGGGGGGGGGGGGCACTCCGGTACCAAAATGACGGGGGTGATCGGCGGTCATTTTAAAATGACCCCTAAAAGGTACGCATAAATTAAAATTTATCAAGCGATTCCTTCGGGTAAGTTGTAAAGAACCTTAAAATTATAATTATAATTCCCGGGATAACTTGCTTCACTGTTCGAATCCCAAAGGGCAAGAAAAGGAGCAATCCTTTTTATAGTTAACATGTTTGAGTTTCAGGTTCTTACCCTTATGCGTAGCGACTGTTGTACTATCCAGCTTCTTATGGCATTTGTAACAAGAAAAGCACGCCTTGTGCCAGTTGAACCCAGCACATACGACTTGCTCGGCCATGTACGCCTTCTTGCTACAGCGTGGACAAGGGTCTGGCTTACACAGCGCAGTGTTGTCTGTGATATCGCTGTCCGCCATTTTATCTACAGAAAAAATTGCTCAACTTAATCACCAGAACAAAGAAGGAACCATTTATCTAAAGCAAGCAAGCCAAGATCAACAAAGCCTCTGGCTCTTATGAATACTATTATTTTTGAATTATAAATATTTCATAATCACAGCCACAAACAACTTCACTCTGCAGTCTTCTATTATTGTGAAAACACCGGCTGACCAGTTGCTTTTCAGACATGCCTAGTTGCTTTTGATTAGAAAACCTTTTCTGAAATAGGTATATACTTTGCGTGGTAGGCAAGGATGGTCATGTGTGTTGGTTTTGGTGTATATTTGTGCTGTGAGATATTCATATTTAAAGAGATAATTTCATTGGAATTAGTTGAGCAATGCAGCTTTATTCCACTCAGATTGAAAATAGTACAAGGAACAATGTAATTACTCGGGCTGCCTGTGGCAGCACCGAGTCTAAATCTGCAAGCCGTTATTTGTTTTAAAAATTTTTGTATTCCGTGTAGCAAAATTTCTGCGCATGCGTTAAAGGTCAAATTCACACCAATCAGATTGCACTGTGCTGGTCACGCAACAATCGCCAGGTTAATTTATTTACATAATTTAATACAGTAAAGCAAGATGGGGGACAACGGAGCGAGGAATTTTCTCTCTAATTTGGAGTCCCATCTCTCAAATGTAAACCAGTTTAATGTTTTATTTAACTTCACTCGTGCGAAAGCCTTCCAACAGGCTCAGGATATTTCAACTGGCGCTCTTGTTTGAGGTACGTTTCGTAGGTAATAAACACTCAGCACAGAATAATTTATGATGACCGAAGCAGTTATTCAACTATCAAGGTAAACAAGACTCCGTTTTGGTTCGAGAAATTAAAGGCTTCCAACAGTTCCCTTTATAGTTCTGTAATATAATGAGCAGACTGCAGTTTTGGGAAGGAGGGTAAAAGCTTTTAAATAGAGATAAACAAAACGGGCATTTCAGTTAATAATCTTTAGTCCAACAAATACCGATATGGACGCGATCAGCGAGCTGCGATAATAAAGAGCCGCAGGGTAGAAAGAACAGTAGAGAAATATAGTGATAGCTCCATCATAGGTGGACAGGATACAATTTATAATATGGGACAAATATAAACATACATTTGAGACACTCGTCTATTTATAGAACTCTGAACCTGCAGAACAGCAGACTAAATTAGGACCGAATTCGTATTTTTTTCGATCAAAAAATGAATCGATGCCTTCAGTAAGATTCCCAGTCATATCAGTAATGGTGACGACCAAGCATTGTTGCTGGGGGAGATGTAAGAGTGACTCTAGATGTGAAAAACCTTCATAAATCCGGTGCTCAAAGAGATCTGTCTCGGAGAATGAAGCATCGATCGGTACACCGCTAGTAGAGGTTTCTCATCTTTTCTCGGCCTTTTTGATCACTCACAGGAGGAGCTTTTCTGTTCCAAAACCTTTACGGCAAATTCAGTGAGAAATGTCAGCGTTGGATAAATGTTTGTACAAGAGACCTTAAAAGCACAGAACAACGAGACTAGGTCTGGCAATGAAACGTAAGTAGCTATAAATTACTGAAACCCTGACTATACCCACCAGTAAACAATGAGAAGGAATTACTGTTCAACCATTAAGTTTACTTGAATTTATCAGTGGATTCTAAATAAATTTTGGAAGCCAAGCCTCGTCTACAGTACATCTACAATGCTTTGATTTATTTTCTGAGCACAAATGAAGTTAATTTCTTTCGGAGCTGCAGGTATTAAATTTGAAAACTCGATAAATGCAAACAATAACATAATGGTTTGAAAGAGCACACCAACATAAGCAAGATTGCCGAATTTTAGGATGCTATCAGTTCATAGTTTTAATGTATATGCTCTTCCAGCCATAACAGCTTTGGTCTCCGATGAGTTTTATTGAAGAATTTACTATCTCCATTCGCCGATGAATGCACTCGGCACGCGGCTACATTCTTTTGTTTTTGCCTTAATACAGGAAAACCTGACCTTTGTAACTTTTCAATGTTTAGGTGAAGTCTTACAACGATATTGCATGGGAAAAGATGAGTTTGGGATACAGTTTAAATAGGACTTGATAGTCTATATAGTAAGCATGTCTCGTTGGTTGGCCAGCGAAGATGCAAAACTCGCTTGACAAGATCGACGTTTGTCGCTTTGTTTCAATCCTCTGTATTTCAGCCAAAGTTTAATCTGTTCGACAGTATAATCATCAGGTTCTCTTTCAAAATATGTTCCAGGAAAGCAGTCATTTCTGGTAGAATAGACAGAGGACGAACTGAAGTGCTAGTCAATTCTTGTAAGTTGATACAAGAAAAGCGATTTGTTTGTCTGAGTCTTGTGACGTAATTACCGCACTCCGCTATTAGCGTGCGTAACATAATATATTTTCCCCCTACATAATTTATTCACATATCATATTTTATCAAATCATATCCACTAACATGAATAAGTAGAGGTCAACTTCTTTAATTTACATACACGAGAAAAACCAAAATATTAAATTACATATATATACTAGGGGAGCAGAGAATGAATGTCACCGCGCTACCGGCTCCTAAAGACTGCTAAATTCAGCTAATAATTATTTCCTTCGGTTATTACTAGAGGATTTCAAATGAAAGTGTATTTCATCTTCAATCTCATGTGGCCCGAGTGAAAGCCCAAATGGGCTCTAGTTTTTATATAAAAGAAGAATAAGGTAGGACCTGAAAAAACTTGAAGGTTATCTAGTCAGTAATCTAAGACCTGATTACAAGAGGCGGGCTATCCCGGTTTGCCGAACTGGCCGCGAAGGAGTGGACACTAGCTAGTCAGAAACGCCGCTTCGCTTCCCGTCTTATCTTTCACGAAGAGAGAACATAGAACCTCTGGCAACCAGGAGTAGAATTACAACTATCCCACGCATTGTCCTTGTGGCAGCCATTTTGTAAACAATGACTTCCCGCCAATAACGTTCGCGCCAATACCCCAGCCTGGGCTGGCTCGCAAAAAGCGCTTGGGGAGAGCCTCTGACCGGGCTGGCCCTATATCGCTTCACACCAGACCAGATAGGAAACCGGGAACGCCAGCCGTGTTACCATGACGTACCTTATTACGTTTATAATTTCGCGATTTTGATGTGTCCATATTTCGCGACACTTTAATTTCGCGTTTGGCGTAAGTTACGATCTAGTTTTATAAAAAGCTTCTTCATGAGTGAAAGTGAAGCTACATAAACGTTTATCTGGCTACGGGCCGCAAGGATAAAACTGAATGGTTACGGTTACGAAAAACTTCAAGTTTCAGATTAAAGGCACTATTTAGATATAGCCCCTTTATCACCGAGGCTAGATGTACTAAACGTTCTATTCGGTTCATATATTGATTACGTTTATCTGGTGTCCAGTCAAGTAAATGCCCAGTTTCTTGACAGCGCACGTGTTCGGCTTATGATGTTCAGATCTGGTGTGTGCCCTCAGGTGCATTGGTGCACGGTGTATCGATTAAAATCAGTGATATAAGGTTGTGTTATGGGAATAGATTATCCGTTATATGCATAATTATGAGCTTTTTAGCAGGATAGGGAATAATGCAGCGAAATTGCTTTTGAAACAGTAATCCGATTAATTTGATGGATCATAAGTGAAAAATGATGAAATTGGAATGAGTAGTGCGTTTTTGTTACAAAATTAGACAGAAGCCAGAAAGAAAACCCACTTGTTCATTGATACCATCGGTACTTTAGCTGCATAATTTGAAACTTTTACAAACTTTTGGGGTGGCCTTTTAGTAATTTTGTAAGAGTTTCTTTGAAAATGTTTGAGCATTTTTAGCCTGGGAAACTAGCCGACTCTAATACAGTGCCGCTCGAGACCTGTATTCTGATTGGACCATTATACTGTTCTATTTTGCCAAAATGATCGCACAGGATTGCTAAAAGTCACAGAAATGCTTAGCCTGGGAAACCAGCCGACTCTTATCGCTCCCCACTCGCGAAAGACGTCTGGGCAACGAGGCAGAAAATTCCATACTGATGACGTAGCAGATAGCCGTTTCACGATGCATAAATTAGTTGCAATTCTCAGAAGCCGAATGCGAACAACAGAGTTCTTTTCAAGGAATATAACTACCGAGGCTGCTCATTTGCTTGGCAGTGGTCACCGTCATGAACAACCATGAAATTCAAGCCTATTTAGCGTGTTTCGGTGCTGTTGGTGTCTCCTTTGCATAGGTCTTTCAGCGGCTAGTAAAGCTAAAGGTCGTACTGTCAAAACATTTACAAGTAAGTGATCAAAAAGGTACTGTAATAGTTGTTTTCATATTTCACATAAACCTACACACACTGATCTATCACAGAACACTAGATGAGTTGTTGTTGCCGGATAAATCGTTTAGGGCCACTTTTGAAGCCGGATCTTTTGCAAGGCAGTGAATCTCGGCTATGAATAAACATTATATTCATGTAACTGCGCGCGCTATGAATCACGAACGTGATGGCCGCGTTCACCCAAGCAAACGGACAGCCTCGGTAGTAATTAACTGCATTCTGTAGCGCTGGTTTGAAAAGTGGCCTGCTGTGCAGTGTGTAGGTTTTGAAATTATAAACAACTAGTTGTTTTGACAGTCGTAGGCCAAATTCGCTTGACCGGGCCGAGCCGTTGAAGACCGAAGTAAACGAGCTACCGACACACGCTAAATAGGCTTGAATTTCATGGTTGTTCATGACGGTGACGACTGCATGCCAAGCAAACGAGCAGCCTCGGTAGTTATATTCCTTGAAAAGAACTCTGTTGTTCGCATTCGGCTTCTGAGAATTGCAACTAATTTATGCATCGTGAAACAGCTATCTGCCACGTCATCAGTATGGAATATTTTGCCTCGTTGCCCAGACGTCTCTTTCGCGAGTGGGGGAGCGATCAAGAGTCGGCTGGTTTCCCAGGCTAAGTATTTCTGTGAATTTTAGCAATCCTGTGCGATCATTTTGGCAAAAAATTGAGCCTGAAAATACCGCTCGAAACGAGCCACATATGCGGGCTTACCCAACAATACAAAACACCCTAACCTTTACAACGAGCAGTACAAAACAATAGAACAGTATAATGGTCCAATCAGAATACAGGTCTCGAGCGGCACTGTATTACTCAGAAATTTGAGCATTCAACATAAGCATTACGACCATAATGTGAAAAGGCCTAATTCCTCCAGTGCACAAGGTTTTTGGTTACTATGGAAAGAACTCCATTTCTTGACAAATTGTACATAATAAACCAATTATTAGTTGGCTAAGCATCTATTAAAAATACACCTGTGTATTTTTTTACTCGTCATTGGTATTTTGGCTCGCCAGGCTCGCCAAAATATACAGGACTCTTACAAATACACCGTCGTATTAGACTATACGACTTCTTAATACTCTTCCACAAAAAAGAGGAAGACTGGGACTGGGAGAATTTTTTGTTCGATCAGATCAACACTAAAAGGTTTTGTAAGCGCGCGAGCCAATCAAAAAGGGGCTGTTTGAGTAATAGCCAATCAGCATTTAGCGCGCGAAAACATATCTTTCAGCGCGCGTGCGCCTTCAAAATTACTTTCAAGATAGTTTCTCCAAACTGAGATGTGATGGTATGCGAAAATAAGCTTTTGGGGGCTTTGTGGTATATGGGTGTTGTGTTATGATGTGGCGATGTATTTTGTAATGTAGTATATTTGGGTTTTGGTCTCATTATTTTTGTTTTTTTTGTATTACCATTGCCATGATTGGATTTGTGATGTTTGTGTGCGCAGTGATATGTGCGCGTGTTCTACTCATATTTGAGGATAGACCCTTCCACGGTTTTTTTGAACTTTTGATATATACGTATAACAGCAAAACCGTTGATACTGCTGAAAAGAGTACCTCGAAGTTAGTCAAAATCCCAAATTTGAGAGTTATATCTTGAATAGGAGCAAAGTTATAGGCCAGCAAACTCGGTAAAGTTTACACGAAATTACCATACAAACGTCTGTAAAATGTCCCGAGTTTGCGGGCCTGTATCTTTGCTCCTATTCAAGATATAACTCTCAAATTTGGGATTTTAACTAACTTCGAGGTGCTCTATTCAGCAGTATCGACGGTTTTGCTATTATACGTATATATCAAAAGTGCAAAAAACCATGGTGGGCCGTCTATTGTAGCGATGGTTATGGTCACTCACTGTGGTTTATTTAGGTTGATTGCGGAGCCGATAGCGAACGCCCAACGCGAGCAAAGCACCATACACAGAGATAGATAAAAAACATTGCAACCTTTTCGTTCGTCCACCCGATCGCCGCCTGACCCCCGCCTTTACTATTTGTTGCAGTTTTTCTCCTGGACAGCGCGCGCTTCCAATTTCGATGTCTGTTTTCACCAGCCGTGATCAGATTCGCCTATATATCCGGCATAGGCTTGTAAACTATATATATTTAGGTGATCTATTTTCTGTCAACAGCGGCCTCTTACAACGTGCGATCAGTACTTTTGAGCGCTACCACACTTCATAGGCGCTGTTGTCCTCATAAACTCTGTTAAATTATAGAGTTATTACAAATTTGCCATTCCTTCAGTTTCAGTTAAAGATATGAACCTAAAACTTGGGCTTTTTACTAATTTTGGCTTTGCTCTTTCCCTAAAAAGGTCACGTGACCAGGTCCTTCAAAGGGGCCTATTGTGCGTGTTGGTGTGCGAGGGTTCTGCAGGATATCCGTCGGGTATGGTTTACAGCAAGTATAATATCAATCCGTGATGATCGCACTATTTAATTGACCTTCATTTTACATTCCACTACTGCAGTCCATAATCCAAGTGAGAATCACTGTTGTTATATTAATAGTTTTCCTAAATAATTTCAGACTGCCAGTTGTTCGTGGCTGGGAGTCCTCAGTGGAATAGCATTTGTTTTCGCTTGGCTCGGCGTAACCCGAGGCGGCAGAAAATCAAAACTGACGGAAGACTGACTTCTTATTATGTTGCATGTCTGGAAGCTCAAATCAAGCCTAACATTGCTTGAAGTAAAACCAGTAATTACAAGTTGTAACAGTTAATACTAAAGAGCATATGTTCAGCAGTATCCTCATCCACATACATTCTTTTGGTGCGGTATTTTTCATTCTTAAGGGTCGACTCCCAAAGAAATATTTAAGGAATGCATGATTAGATTTAAGTTAATTCTGTATCAAGAAACATGCTGATAAGTTGAATATTCGATCTTTGTGTAACGCATTCCTTCACAGCGAGAAACAAGCGACTTATCAGGCAACAGCTGTATGTAAGAAGTAAATATTTATCATTCTCATCGGGAAGAAGGTTCTAGCAAATTTTATCCTAAAACAATCCAGCTATTGTAGAGGGATTGTTGACTTTCGTGTGACAGAATTCGAATATGTACATCGTATAATGTAATATGTGAGTACGTTAATCATCTTTTGGGTTTCTTTCTCCGAGTCTCACACGAAGAGATCTTGATGATAAAAATAATTAATGGCAGAGTGGATTCTCTAACTATCCCAAACAGGCTTTAAACGCCCCAAATATGGCTCTTAGTTTTACTTCCAAGAAAGACATAAAAACGTGTAATTGGAAAGAAAATGCTAAGCAGTTATACTAGAACAGTAATCTTATTGACAGATATGCTCGCATCAGAATACCCTGGCCCATCTTGATTTACACAATCTCCGGTCGATAGTTCGTCACGGTCTTTTTAACAATTGAAAATGGCACTGCACAGCAAGAAATTCGATTATAACATCTCTGTTTGGAGTTGCTAGTTTTCCTTCCCTACCAAGAAGCTGTTAGTATGAAACCTTAAGCTCGGAGACTGAAAGAGTGTTTCTGAATAAACACTGAGTAAGTGGTTTCTGTTCCAGATGAAATTTTCGAAACCTCTCTTAGCTGCTCTACTGCACTAAGATTCTTGTGAGGAGCCGGACTACGTTCATATGACCCCAGACTTATTAAAACTTCATAGAAACATTACGTTAAACTGGCTCTAAAGTTGGTACCTTATTACTATTGGGAAAGGAAGCTAGAGAATGATTTACTTACCGTACTCTGCAGATAGTTTTCGCCTGAAAATGAACGTGACGCGCAAGAGGTGAATCTACAGTGTAAAGCGATCCGATGAAGTAGTGTTAAATATCTTAAAGCACACACCCTCACGATCGCACTGAATTCTGGTTCAACAAAAATAAGTGCCCTTTGTTCGAAAATGCTGCTTAAAAACACAGGTACCCCAAGCTCCAAATTGCTCCAAAGGGCTTGACAAAATCCAAGCATAATATACCCTGGCCTTACTCCCTTTTACGGTCAAAAGCTAGAAAGGTTTGGGTTTGGGGCTTTAATTATGGTACTTATCTATATATGGCATTCTTTGCCCTACCCTGGGGGCCAGAGGTTCTACTGATCTTTGCCCAGACCACAGTCTCAGATTTGTTTCACTGAATTTATCGATGTCACGACTTAGAAATTATATTAGCAACAACACTGACTTCGCGTTCAGAAGTCAAATCCACCTTTACTGTAATCCGCCGGGTTGTCAAAAGAAAAGTGTATCAGAAAACAAGCGAAGAAATGGAAGACCATCTCTATTTCAACATTGAATTAACTTTATAATAAATCACTGAATGTGATAGAAATCAATTGAACAAGCACATTATCAACCATTTCTACTATGATTTGTTCAAATCAAGGTACATTCATGTATTTTATTAAAATTAAAAAAATGTAAATCGGTACTAATACGTGTTTGTAATTACCTTTCGCAAAATTTTGAAAATATTATCTCTTGTTAGAAATTAACCACTATAAAATGTTAACTTAAGTATTCGAGTTTCTCTTTAATACTACTCCAAGTCTAGCTCTCCAAAACAAAACTGATAATTAGCACTGAGCACAAATTCTTGAGTTTCTCCACTCAGTAACTGATTCTTTCACACAAAAAACCGGAGCTTGAGACTCAACAAAACCTAAGGCCATCCCTTTTTATTTTCCGTTTCTCATCGTCCGACCGACCCATTTTTGTGGCTTTTTGTAGAAATAAAAAAAAATTTGGGGGGAGGGGGTGGGGGGTGAAGAAACCCTAGAGCAGCTCCTGGAAGCTCATGCTCGAGGGTAGGTTACACAATAGTTTCGGCGGTGCATTTGTAATTCCATGTTTGTAGCGTATACGGACGACATCGATGGTTTCGTCGTCCATATTGGTTTGTAACCTCGCCTGTGCAACCGCGCCTTATTAGTTCCAGTCTCTCCGCGTATTTTTTATTACATTTTTTTTTTCTCACCCGACCGACCGACCCAATTTTTGAAAACCCCACCGATGAGAAACGGAAAAAAAATAGGGATGGCCTAACCGTTCAAAAAAATTCTCCAGACAGCAATTCATATCCAGTTCTGTCGAGTTCTCGTTAGCGCTCCATTTGGTGCCATGACACGTTTTTCCGGAAAATCATTCAAGTATGAATTGATTTGTTCGGCGAGTGCCGATTGGCGTCATTAAGCTGCTTTCCAAAAAGCGGGGAAATGGTTCTTTGCTCATGCACTTCGCCTTTTGGAACCGGCCTAACTCTAGGCTACACTCGGCTGAAAAAAAGCGTTTCGTTTCGGAATTGTTTTTGCTACTCTTAGAGAGAGGAAACAATAAAGTTAAAGTGCAAGGCTCTATTTGCTGTGAATAAGATGAAGGAGGTTTACCATTGTGGGAAGACACGTTGGTACTGTCCACTCCAGCTTTTGGTTGCATTCCTTGCAAGAGAAGCACTTCTTGTGGAATTTCAAATTTTCCATCGAGATTTCCTTGGCATGGTAAACATTATGACCGCACCTTGGACACTTCGGCACGTTGTCAGTTAAAAAATGTTTATCAGAAATGATTAACAGGAATTATTAAAAGAAGGTCAGTCTACAAAGTAACCGATCAATGGACCTAAAACTCCGATTACCCAAGACAAGTTGAATGACGAATTTAATTGCGTGCGATTTCGGACTGCTCCTTGCGGTTCCTAATTAATAACCCAGTTAATTATATTCATTTTGAAATCATTGGTGTTTCCTGCAATTTGATTGATTAAAAGCAGCACTGATTTCAGCCATATACATGAAAAAAAAATATCAATTCTGATTGGTTGAGGGCAGGAGCTCATTACTGGCAGAAAAAAGGAAACATAGTGCCGAAAAAAAGGAAATACGATGCAAATTTCTTTGGAAAGCAATGAAACATTTCCTTTCTTATGTTCTAATTCGCTCCCCGCTCAACCGAACATAAAACATTTATCATGTAATAAGCAACCACTTATAGGGGTGTGTCCACACGAACCGCGTGCGCCCTCTTTATTAACTATCATAAATTACTCAATATACATGGTGATAATCTAGAGCAATTTGAGCTCATGAACATGCACTAATTGACAATAAACAGTGTTTAGTGTAATATGAAAATCGAGTAAATATAAACTTATACGGTTTAAACCACTCAACTGGTTACTTCTATGTAAATAACCAGTAATACAGCGTTGACGTATTACTCGGGCTGCCTGTGGCAGGCACGAGTCTAAATCTGCAGGCCGTTATTTATTTATTTTTTTGTTTCATGCAGCAAAATTTCTGCGCATGCGTTAAGTTATGCATTAACTGGCGCTAATAGATTTCGCCATCGGACGCGGACGCTATTCTTGTTTGGAGGTACGTTTCGTAGGTTTTATGCCACATTTCATTTTACTCTCGGTCATAATACATACCAGCGCAAACACCGTGATCTGTAGGCCAACACTAAAATAATTTTGGCTGGTTTACTGATCTCGTATCGAGACCGGTGTACGTTAATTATACTATACAGGTATACTGAATAGCTGATTTATAGCGAATATAGCGATTTACTAGCAAATATATATATACTGTGGTTCAGCACTTATGGGTTTCTCTCCTCTATCGAAATCTGAAGACATCTGAACTCCTGAGAGCAAGACTGTGAGAGCAACACTGTCACTCACCAACACGAAGCCAGACAGAAATTCTAATTATTATGATGACCCAAGCAATATTCAACTCTGAAGGTAAACTTAAACAAGAATCCTCTCACGGCCGAGGTTTTGGTTCGAGAAATTAAAGGCTTCCAACAGTTTCCTTTATAGTATGGGCTCTTGTTGTATCGTGAAAATAAGTAACACTTGGCAAATTCAAATAAACTCAGTTAAACGCTGCCTTGCAATAATAACATTATTATCTAGTATATTAAAGCGTAAAACTGCTACAAAAATCATCTAGTAATATAACTTAAACCATAACTTCGTTTCGAACTAGAACCATATATAACCTTATGCTCATTGGGTATTTAATTTGGAAAGCGAAGCGGCGGACGTAGGACTCGAATGACTGTACATTACGCATATCCGCAGACTATATAGTAATGTACCACTAATGATGTATTGTTACTAAAACAACACGCACACCCCGATGGCGGGGTTACGTAACCATGATAAATACATGACTTCTGAGAACACTCGAACAATAGCCCACTTCCGCGATATGCTTTACTTGTCACGCACAAAGGTTTCAATACGAGGCCCCGTGCCTCGTATTGAAACCTTTGTTTGTGACAAGTAAAGCATATCTCGAAGTGGGCTATTTGAATGAATTTGAAAGTGTGAACTATTATGGTTTGTTGACTGAATAAATTACTTGGTCACATGACTCGCCAACGTCACTTCCTGACACTTTTTTTCATGTGTATTATTAATAAGTAATCGTACGGTTTTCTCGTGCAATTTGGGATTAATTTTCACTCGTGTGTTTTTCAAAGAGCTCAGTGCAATTTTGATACTCTTTAAAAAACCCACTCGTGCAAATTAATCCCAAATTGCACTCGAAACCGTATGATTACCTATACAAATTGCACTCCACTCAGTTATATTACCATTATATATACGTATACCCATTGAGAACGTATATAGTCCGGTTTCAGATGGCGAAATTTTCATGCGCCGAACCTAATATTTGTTTACGATTTTTCCTCATTAGCATACATCAAACTCCAAGCGACGTACATACAAACAAACAGAGTCCATCATCGAAAGAGATTGTCACATTTGATAATCACCGAAAATGTCAGCAACGCGCGACACCCAGCCATGTTACAGTTTTTAAGTCAATTTCTCCGTAAATATTTCACATATCAATCTAGGTGATTACTAAGTTTAAAATTCTCTTTCAACTGATGTAGTCTGTTTGTTTGTAGGTTGAAGTTTAATTTATGCTAATGAGGCAAAAATGTAAACATTGACGTCAGCAATTTTAAATTAAATTTGAAGATGGGAGTTTTCCTCTCGTCCCAGTCTCCTTTTTCCATTTTC
Source organism: Actinernus sp. WN-2022 (assembly GCA_030867875.1). NCBI lineage: Eukaryota > Metazoa > Cnidaria > Anthozoa > Actiniaria > Actinernidae > Actinernus > Actinernus sp. WN-2022. The sequence goes on from JAOWCC010000577.1 coordinate 17,638,762, forward strand.
GCGCGACCAAAATTATTTTATGATTTTTTTGCGTTGAATTAACACCGAGCGCGTGTTTCGCAGGCTACAGTGTTAATCGCATAATGCGACAACATCTGCCGAACCTTCTATTGCACCTATAAATTCAAACATGTCAACCCAATTGAGTCAGATGCCGCTCTTCTGCCTAATCTGTCCAATTCATTTTCTGCCTGTCATGTTAAAGTACGTTGTTGGGATGTTTTCTGTTTAAAACTTTAAAAAATAAAAACTGTTGGGTAAACAAACAATAGCAATAACACTGGTAAAAACACTGGATTTCTAACGGAACCTGAAAAACAGCCATAGGCTGACCAAAGCCAGGCCCGGCTAATAGAATTTAGGTTAAGTGTGCTGTTTTCTACTTTTCACAATAGTTTTTACTTCAGTGGCTTCTGTAATCCCCGAATTGAATAAATACTTTTGCATGCTTCCCCTCAGTCTAAATAGAGAAGACGAATGAAATAAATGGCAACAGTTTAGCAAGGGTTGACTCTACGTACACTTTTAGGTCCCGTTAACACGAGAAGCGAGTTGAGTTTCATCCCGGGATGAAATCAAACCGGTATGAAAATGCAATGCCGGACGAAACCATCCCGGTTAGGCCTGAGCGGATTGTGCTAGCATAATTTTTGGCATAATTGGAGCAAACGAGCATAAGTTTTCAAAGAAGCACTGCTCGAGCATAATTACCAGATTGTAGCAAAATTTGAAGCATTAAAAGCCAAAAGCAATGCTATTACTGCTTTTATAGTGCCTTTCCTAATTATTAGCTGGTATATTTTGCTTAGATTCTACATTTTTCCAAAGCAAATACCTGAATTTCACTTAACGAGTGTGCGTTAAACGTGAAAAAAGCCAAAAAGCCGTCTTTTGTTCAGAACGTGGGAACAGTCACGCCTGATTGGTTTCTGTGTCCGTTGCTACTAAAAAGTCTAGGACATGTCTGGGGCGTCAACAATGCCGGCCGTCTTCGAAAAACGTTTTTTGTGAGCATAATTGTGCAATCTTCGAGCATAATTTTTGAACTTTGGCATAATTTGGCATAATTCGACAAAATTTGGAGCAGTGCTAGCGGCATAATATGCCACTTTTAGGAGCACAATCCGCTCGACCCTAATCCCGGTCCGTGGATGCCGGCGGGAATGAAACCATCCCGGGCCGTAAGGGGTCGACAGTGTTGGCCTCCCCAACAATATAAAAAACACCCGGCCCTTATGGCGCTTAAACGGGGTCAAAATTATCAGAATGAAGAACGAAACAACTAACTGTTGAATTTATTTTATTTTTATTTATTTACAACATTTGGGCGTAACGCCACAGGAGACAAACAATAGGACTCAAAGTCCCCTACGAGGCTTGTCTCCGCCAGCAGTCACGATGGATGTTAACGAGAAGAAAAAAGAGGGAAAAAAACATATATATATATATACATACAATAAATTAGATAATGAATGAATAAATACAAAATCAAGTACGATAATAACATTATGCTACAAATAGTTTGAATGCAAGCAGCGCAACTGGATGATATGATAATAGTAACAATAATCACTACTTTAACACGGGCACATACGGTTACAAGGTTAGAACGACGACAGAGGGGACAAGTAACGAACCAAGTTCGAATGTTGAAGGTATCAAAGACCGAGTTTAGCCTTTCAAAGTAAAGTTTTTTCAGTTTGAGTTTGAAAGAGGAGGTAGAGGGAGAAGAGCGAGATGAATGATATAGTTAAAACAGTGGTGATCTAAATACCGCTTGTGCAATGAAAAGGACAAGACACAAATGATATAAGCTAAAGACAAATGATCTAGCTACCAACGTCGAAATGATTCAAACAAGTCTGGAATGGAATATTACTAAACACAACCCATCCAGTGATCAACATCTAAATGACACGAACAACACACTAATTGCATGAGCTGTAATGAAATCATCTAGCTTCATTTTGACGAATGGAGTATATTTAACACACATGACCTAGCCAAAACACAAACGATCTGGCGACCGATTTCGAATAACACAAACAAATCTCGAACGATGCAACCAACATATATTGAGATTAAACTATAACGAAATAATCTAACCAGTTCAGTTGTGAATGGAAAGGTGCACACACAAGCAATCTAGGGGGGGGGGGGGGGGGGGGGGGGGGGAGGGGGGGGGGGAACTCCCCATAAAAATAGACGGGGGTGCTCGACGTGAGAAATGAAATTCACCCCTAAAAGATAGCAATATGGGCGTGGCTCACAAAAAATTACCCCTAAAAGATAGCACTCCAAAAGACAAATTTGTGCAAACTAAAGGAAATAAGAGACAAAGCTCTGCCCCATAACCTCGTCTTTAATATTCGGATGGATCAAACTCTATATCGAAGCCGTAAATACCGATTCAACTTGTGGGGTCTCATGCTCGAGGATCCAGCGCTATTTTTTCTAGGCCACAAAATTTTGGGTCTCGGAGACCCCTAAAAGATAGCAGACCTTTGGAAGACCCCTAAGAGATAGCACTGCTAACAATTTTAACCCCTAAAAGATAGGTCGAGCACCCCCGTCTATTTTATGGGGAGTCGCCCCCCCCCCCCCCCCCCCCCCCGGGACTGAGCGTAGGGTCAATTGGAACTGAACGTACAGTGGAATGGAACGACATATGTTTCCGTTTATTAGTCTGTTGGGTTACCTGTGGTATGTTTCATAAGCGATCTCGGAAGAGTTTGTATGATTGCTCCTTGTGAATTCTCTTTTCCGATTCCTAAGAAATAAATCTTCAAAAAGAAAAGATTGATACTTAATGAAGTTGTGTGAGTGATTTGGGGGCGATTTTGGGACTTCTAAAGCAGTTTATTAGGCCTCGAAGTGTTGAGGTTGGCCGCGTGTCTACTAGTCTGATTTTCAGACGGTACGAGGTCGTCCGCTCACTTCTCCCCCTCCCCGTCTGATGGACTCACTTTCTCCCTTCATGTTCCTGACGTCATCAACCTTTGTTTTTACAATAAGCCGCGTTTGTGTAGAACAGTCGTGCAGAAACGGCTTTTACTAGTTAGAATCTATCAGCTTTCATGCACTGGAAAAAAAAACATTCTACAGCCTCAAACTTCTGTAGATTTCTCAGAATGGTATCCTGTTTGAGCTGCTGTGGTTACTTTGGAGAGCAGCAACGTTTTAAACGGAAGTTTGCGTGCAGTATTTGCAGGACAGTGTACGAGAATGCATACAAGAAATACCAGCCTCAATTCCATGCCGTAAAGTTTATTACTGTGATCTTGGAACTTTTACGCTTTTACTTTTCAGCGACTTTTATTTTTTAAACGTTTTGAAGCTTGATACGGTATACCGATTAGTTACACAAGACCCTAAAGGTGTCCTAGTGTAGTTTTTTGGGCTTAGTTGCAGAATACCACCTCCACTCAAAAGATCGCTTGAAAACTGCGCTAAATTCTCCACTTTAGTTCAGGTGTATTTAGACTCGTTCTATGAATGATTTTGGGTCGAAATGGTTAGCGTTTTTTTATTATTTCAGGGTTAGGTTTTTAGAAGGTTTGTATGAAAAAGTTGAGAAATGAATTATGGCCTGAAACGTGGATGAGAAGTGCTTACACATCTCTGAATTTGTGTGCCGAAAGCAGAGGCGAAATCGATTTGAATTTCTTGTCGAATTTCGGCGGCGAGTGAGGTGACATCGATGAAAAAGCGCCTCGAAGCTGCATACCTTGTGTATATTTGTAGCTATGAGGTAGACACGCGGCCAACCGTCAAAACCTCGAGGCCTAATAAACTGCTTTAGAAGTCCCCAAATCGCCCCAAAATCACTCACACAACTTCATTAAGTATCAATCTTTTATTTTTGAAGATTTATTTCTTAGGAATCGGAAAAGAGAATTCACAAGGAGCAATTATATAAACTCTTCCGAGATCTCTTATGAAACATACCACAGGTAACCCAACAGAATAATAAGCGGGAAAGATATGTCGAGTCTGGGCTACGTCGATAGCTAGATTGCTTGTGTACTAAATTATTTGATACTTTGTTTGCTCCTATCCTGTTATATAACTCAGATATTTGGGGGCTTACGATAGTATTAATTTAGAAAAATGGGAATCTGATTCGATAGAGAGACTTCATGTTCAATTTTTCAAATTTTATCTTGGACTAAACAAAAGAGCCCCTAACGTCGTGCCCGTAATGAAGTTGGCAGGTTATCTTTGAAATCTTTAATCTATCGTAATATGTTGCATTTTTGGGCTCATTTAAAGCAGCTTCCTGAAAATAGTATTGCCAAACAATGCTTACTTATTTCAAATGATTTAGCATCCTCGGGAAAATTAAGTTTTATGAGTTCGATTAATAAATTGATAGATACATACGAGAAAGGAGATAATAATTTGACATTAAAGAAACGTTTATCCAATATAACAGACTGAAATTATTAAAGATTCAACACTTCAACAATTGAAACTTATAAGTATAAATAGGAAACTATCATTTTATTCAATGTTCAAACATGATACTAAAATCACCGATTGTCTTGACCAAATTAAGAATGTCAATCATAGGAAATCTCTTGTTAAATTGAGGTCTGGAAATCATAAATTACTCATCGAAGTTGGCAGACATAGATGTCCAAAAATTCCTCTTGACCAAAGGATATGCCAACACTGTAATTCTGACAAAGTTGAAGATGAAGTACATTTTATGTTACATTGCACTTTATATGATAAGCTAAGGAAGTCTTTATTTGAAGATATAAATAGTAATTATAGTCAATTTTTAAATTTAGATGAAAATCATAAAATTATATTTTTGTTTAATAATGTTGATCCTTATGTGTCCAAAAAATTTGCACATTTTATATATGAAGCATTTGATATAAAACGAAATTTAGTTCTCCAAAATATAACTTAGATAGCTTAACATAGATTTTATCTTATTTTATGATTATTTCTGGCAATACCATTTATGTACATGGGAATGCTAATAAAGATTGTTGTTGTTGTTGTTGTGTGTACACCTTTCATTCACAAACTGGTTAGATTATTTCGTTATAGTTTAATCTGAATATATGTTGGTTGCATCGTTCGAGATTTGTTTGTGTTATTTCGAAATCGGTCGCCAGATCGTTTGTGTTTTGGCTAGGTCATGTGTGTTCAGTATACTCCATTCGTCAAAATGAAGCTAGATGATTTCATTACAGCTCATTCCATTAGTGTATCGGTTCGTGTCATTTAGATGTTGATCACTAGATGGGTTGTGTTTAGTATATTCCATTCCAGATTGTTTGAATCATTTCGACGTTGGTAGCAGCTGGTATACGTAGATCATTTGTCTTTAGCTTATATCATTTGTGTCTTGTCCTTTTCATTGCACAAGCGGTATTTAGATCACCACTGTTTTAACTATATCATTCAACAGTTAGTTGTTTCGTTCTTCATTCTGATAATTTTGACCCCGTCTAAGCGCCATAGGCCCTAGCCTTGAGAAAGTTGCAGTAGAAAAACAATAGAAGTATAGTATCATGGTGCAATCAGAATACAGGTCTCGAGAGGTTCCGTGCTACTCGGCCCAGCGATGAAAATACATTATGTTTACATGAAATTATCATCCCGGAAAGAAATTTCATCCCTGTGTTGGGAAGACAGGGATGAAATCGTCCCGCGGGATGAATTCATTTCCTCCCGGGATGAATTCATTTCCTCCCGGGATATGGATAACCATACTGAAGGCTAATCTAAGCACGTTTCTTTCGTGACTAGATCACCGCAAGTGTCATTTGCTAATTGCCTTCAATTCAATGGGGGTCATTGACGTACTCAGTATAGATTCGCATGCAGAGATTTACGGCTTGTCTGGTTTATTGTGTGACAGTAAAATTAGCACGAGGCGGATTTTCTGTCCTTTAATTCAAGCGGTTCTGCTTTAACATATGTAAGGAAAATCCTGGCTAAGGTTGCCTTTGATACGGGTTGTTTACGGGGTTGTTGGTTTGGTTTGCTGCGAAAATCTAAAAGCGCGGGGAATAATACTCAAATGTTTGGTTGTTTGTCTGAATGCTTCAGCAGCTTCACTATATGACAAACCCCATAGATTAGTGACATTTATAGTGATCCTATTCCAGGTTCCGAGGAGGTGAAGGCCGCTCCCTGAAACAACCATAGAGGCTGATCAAAGTCAGGACCAGGTTAATTCACAGATCGAATTGGAATTTAGGCGTTGGTTGTACTACTATATGAACATTGTGAGATTGTGCAGAAGAAAAGAGACGATATACATTATGCAGTGCGTTAGGCTATCTAGTTGAATGACTAACTACTTAACCCTGAAGTTCAAGTAGTGAATAAGTTACAGTAGGTAAATAAATTACATGAATCAACGAATATATAAAGGTATTAAGTAAAACATAAGTAAAAATAAATAATCGTTTAATCTAATCTAAAAGAAACTCGTTGTTGAACCTAATATTTGGGCCTTCCTTTGCAACCAAATATTAGGTTCAACAACGAGTTTCTTTTATCACTGATACAGTTAGGTCAGTATATAGCTACATCTTCTTATTGTCTAGAAGGTTCAAACGATTTTTTTTTGTTTTCCGCGACTCGCTGAAGCTTCGAAAAATGATAAAGCGTTGTAAGGTGGCGGATGGAACACTTCAAATGTATGTGTTTCACCACCGGTGACATATTGAATCAGTTCAAACTTTACTGATTTGATTTTGACTAATACCATCCTTGTTATTGTAAGCCCAAAAAACATGGAATTGTCTAAACGTCCGAATAAATTGTCACGCAATTACGCCAACATGTGCGGCAATCAAAATACGTCGGATAAAGGGATACGCTTGCACATTTGCAACCTAGTAGTCTGTTTTTTAACTTACTCTTTGATGATCAGCGGAAGGTTTGTTTGGGCTCCGAGGTCACAAAATATCCTATGGGCATTATCACCTTTCATTTTGCTAGAGAGCATTCTTAACTTGGTCCGGCTTGGTCCAACTCCCGAGGTCCAACTAAAACTTCTTCACACATTACGACTGTGTATGTTATAAACGAATGGTATTCTAACTCCTAAGGTTTTGGATGTTTAAAGGTGACCATTTAGAAGTAGCCTATTGCTACTCCGGCGCTCAAGTGATTCTTAGGATTGCATATAATCTAGACAAAAAACAGACTGAAGCCTGGTTTCTTCTATGCGGCGCTGTTACTTATGAGGGAAAGGTTGCTAATTGATGAAATATGCATAAAATCACACAGAACGAAATAATGTATTATATAGAAAATTGCACATACGCAATGAAAAGGGTACAAACGTATACGTCTTGTGGTTATCTTTTGAACATTTTACCTATCTTGGCACAGAGCAACATTTAAATGGTCAGGTCTACTAACTCTTTATAAACCTGCCACCTTAGTCTCTAATTACTTGTCTTGACGACATACTTCCAGTCCTTACAAAGATAGTTAATCTGTCTTTTAAAAACAGTGAAATGCCGTCCACCGCTCAAGAAAGCAGCACTTTGTCCTAAATTGAAGAAACCCTCTTCTGACCACCAAATTTTTTCAAGCTTCAGACCTGTGTCCAACCTAAAGTTCGTCTCCAAAGCTATCGAGAAAGTTGTTGCCTTACGTCTGACAGATCACCTAATTTTGAATAATCTACATGAACTCTTCCAGTCTGCTTATAAACAATACCACTCTTGTGAAACTGCACTTATACGCGTCCAAAACGATATCCTTATGACCATTGATAACCAGCGTTGTGTCATTCTACTACTACTTGACCTCTCAGCAGCATTTGACACCGTCGACCACACTATCCTGTTGAACAGACTGTCTTATCAGTTCGGAATCAAAGGAAAAGCGTTGAACTGGTTCCAGTCATATCTTACCGGACGCAGTCAGTTTGTACATATTGATAACTCTTCCTCCCCAACACATGAACTACAATATGGTGTACCCCAAGGCTCCGTCCTTGGTCCTATCTTATACCTACTATATACTGCTCCCCTTGGAAATATCCTACGAAAGCATAATATGTCCTACCATCTCTACGCAGATGACATACAGATCTACTCCACATTCACAACAAATGATGATACGGATCTTGCCTCGACAAAAGCTAACATCGAATCTTGTCTACTTGAAATCGATCAATGGATGTCCTCTAACAAGCTTAAACTAAATAATGATAAAACCGAACTCCTAATAATCCATTCCAGTCACCGGCAATGCTCTCACAACTTATCTCTTGCTGTGGGAAAAGACATCATTCACCCATCAAACCATGCTAGGAACATTGGAGCAATCTTTGACGATACTATGAATATGACTAGACATATTAACTCAATCTGCAAATCTGCGTTTTTTCAGCTAAGGAACATCTCCAAAATACGGAAATTACTGTCGCTGACCACCACTGAAACACTTATTCATGCATTTGTTACGTCTAAACTCGATAATTGCAATTCCCTACTACACGGCCTCCCGAACTATCTTATACAGAAGTTACAATCTGTTCAGAATGCTGCTGCCCGTATCTTAACTTATTCTAAGAAAAATGATCATATCACACCTGTCATAAGAGAACTCCACTGGCTACCAGTAGATAAGCGGATTACATTTAAGTTATTATTGTTAACGTATAAGACACTTAATAACCTAGCTCCTGTCTATCTACAAGAATTATTAACTATATACAAGCCTACCCGAACACTTCGATCCTCAGCTGATGCATTACGCCTTGTCCGTCCTACTGCCAGACTCAAATCCTATGGTCAGCGG